>JASAUF010000364.1:890000-1192500 GCA_030180095.1 Magnolia changhungtana | reverse complement strand
CCTGAAAAGAGGGTAAAAGGAAGACCTAAAAGTCCTTGGATTGAGGTGGGGAAGAGGGATATGAATGCTTATTCACTTAATGAGGATAGGGCTTTAGATGGGATTGATTGGTGAACTAGGATTCGAGCCGACCCTTAAGTTGAGGTTCAACATGTTATGACTATGTCAAAGCGATCTGCGTCTTGGGCCTCAGAGTAGACATGGAATGACCCAAACACCATCCTGATTGGAGCTCCCGACCATCCAATACTTGGCCTTTTCTTATGGATTGTCAATCTATAATATTTTATTTTATAGGCAACTGATCAAAGGGTTAGGATATTCTAATGGGAGATTTTCTGGGGAGTGAGCCCTTCTAGGACAACATAATACTGTGCCCCACTAGTATAGACGGCCATATCAGGACATGCATGTCTTAATACATCGGGACCATATATTAGTCATCCATAAATCCTTTGTTTTTTAGTCTCGTGGGATGTTGCTTCTGCATCTTGTGTGTTGTTATCGAGCTTGTTTCTCATGAATGACTCTATTTTTATTTTGGACCAGATATATGTTTTCTTCCCAGAGGAACCAAAGGTAGGCGTTAAGACAATGAAGACTTACGCCAGCCGAATGAAAGAAGAGAATGTTTTCAGAGCAATTATAGTCGTCCAAAAGAGTCTTACCCCTTTTGCAAAATCTTGCATTAGTGAAATTTCATCAAAGTATACTTTGGAGGTTTTCCAAGTGAGTTCCTCATAACCTTCCTTCTCATCGAGTTTTATGAACAATGGTGTTTGCGTTGTACATGCTTCTTGAATGAAACACATGCAATAGTTAGATTCCAGAGTAATGTATAATCTTCAACCTACTGTGATATGTTGGGGTTCTCATCCTCTCTACTAATGAGGCCATGGTTTAATTATTCCATAGTTCTAAAACTTGCTGACTAGACTTGAAACTCTGCTGAGCTAACTTAACTCAGCAAGATTTTGAGCCGAGTTACCATAAAACTTCAATATGAGAGTCATTTGGGTTGGTACCAACGAGACTTGGAGAGTCGACTCGACTCAACTCGCTCTGACTTGGGCTGAGGCACTCGCCTCACCCGTTGCGCTCTTTTCTGGAACATGCCCCAAAACCTCCCAAAAGAGAACAACATTCATGGATCTTCAGTTGGTGCCTTGTCCCACATACAAGAATGGACTACATTTTAATGCATAGATAGCACAACATTGGATGGCTAAGATGTTCCGATACAGAGGTTTTTTTTGGGGAATGGTCCATTCATTCTGGTGCCATCTAAGGATAACCCAATGTAAAATCAGAGAAATTGGGATGATCCTTTCCTCCTTTTTCATTAATTTATCAAGAAGAGAAACATGTGAAGATGGCAAGTGTACAAGTAAATATAATATATAAGCAAATATGGTATAAATCTTATGGTGTCTGTAGGACTACACATGAATATCGTGGTTTTGGAATACAATTTTCTTGGGACCAAAACCCCTACAAGTCTGTCCACTTGGTTTTGGTCCTGTCTTTATTAAATGGGCCAATCAGATTAATGGTCTGTAACAATGAACCATGGGCCCCACTTGTGCAAACTGACGTAGGGATCCTATATTCATGAGTAAACCTTGTGTTGAGCAAGATGCTCTTTATTCTCCACTGAACAAGAAGTTAATGGAATGTCCTTTGAATGAATTATCAGGATGCAGAGCTGCTGGTTAACATTAAAGACCATGATCTTGTTCCAGAGCATCAGGTGCTTACAATCGAAGAAAAGAAGACCTTGTTGGATCGGTATACACTGAAGGAAACACAGGTTCATTTACCTTTCTGATTATAAATGCATATCCTTTACAAAGATAGCTGAATCCTCAACTCCTAGAATTGTTTCTCTAAGCCCTCATGCATCGGTACATGCAGTGACGAAGATGAACTGACCCAGAAATCAATCAGGTCAGGAAGCTCATCAGCTGCATGTATGAAAACAATGGAGATTTAAGAAAAAATTGCGAATGGTCACATTGCCTTATTATTCATCCACTAAAAGATAGTTGAACGAGTCACCCGAGGCAATGGGAGAATGATCGAATTGAGGCCAGCTTCTCTGGTAGGCAATGGGTATGAATCTCAACAGAATATTGGCCTGAGGTAAAAACTGTGTGCACTGGCAATCCAACATCCAATGACAATCAAGCCTTGTTCGACCCTTGATCTTCGATAAGCAATGTGCCTGGATGATGAGTGGATCTGATTGATTTTGGATTAGGTTATCTTCATGGTGGGGCCCATGTGATCCAATGATTGATGTCCCTCACAGGTGCAAGGTGGCTGTTTGTAAGGTGTATGTGGGCTTAGCTAGAGTCTACAACTAATACTTGATGTTTGTAATGTTTCTTTACTTCAATATGGCTGGCATTAGGATTCTTCCTGTGGGGAGTGGATTAGGTGCGGCTAGGCCTTACCTAAGACGTTGCCCCCGTGGCCATGGGGCCCACCTTGATGTATTTGTAGTATACGTCCATCTATTTTTCTAGCTCGTTCTAGAGCATGACCCCAAACACAAAGCGGATCCAAATCTCAGGTGGGCAATATATATATATTTTTGTCCTTTCATCCCAGTCTCTGTGACCTTATCAACAGGTTGGATGGCAAATAAACATTACCCTGGGACCTAAGAAGTTTTTAATGGTGAGAGTTCAACCACCACTTTTTCCTGTAGTGTGGTCCACCTGGGATTGTATCTGCTTGAGTTTTGGGCTTATGCCCTAAAACCCTAAAATGAGCTTGAAACACAGGTGGATGGCACACGGATATATTCTACATACATCAAGGTGAGCCCCATAGTCAGGGCTGCACCTTGCTGTCCACATTTTCAACGGGGGGAAAAAAATGCTAGTAACAGCTCATTGGAGCAGCACCATGGCCAGTGGAGAAGGCATCTTTTACTGAAAGTGTGTGCTCCATAGAGCGCCATATCAATTTAATGAAATGTGGGGCCCACATTACGAACATTCAAGATGGATGGTCAGAGCTTCTGTGATATAATTAATCTAGACATTCTGGATGGACTGTCCACATTCTCAGCTATGCAACCAATGGTTCAAATCATGCTATCAAAGTGATTTTTGAGTCGGCACTTCGTTGACGAAGCTGAGGTCTGCATGTTGGATGATCCAGATCATTGTACCTTTCTCAACATGATGCAATTATGACCTTACATTTTCTATCAAATATGGGTCCCACATGATGGACGGTACAGGTCAATGATGGAATGATTTCCAACATAATCAATCCAGAATACTTATCTTTTACTCAGTGTTGGCTGGATAGTTCGGATTCTTTGACAAGAGCAATTCTTATGAGGGGTGAGCCACCTAAAGTGGTGCCACATGATGCGTAATCTAGATTGATGATTGGACCTTTTTTCAATATGATCAATCCAGTGTTGGGACTGTCCCTTTTTTGGTCATTGATAGATCACCAAGGATCATTTGGTCAAAATGATTGTTTGAAACGTGTTGGGCCTCATGAACCATAATGCATGGTCCAAATTGATTATTGGTTGAACTGACCTATCTTTGTGGGACCCAAACAAGTTATAAATATATTACTAATCAAACAAGTAATAAATTTAAAACCGCTTTGAATTCAAATCACAAAAACGACAACCAAACAAATAATATTGTTCTTTTAATTCAAAACAAATGACTTAATGGGTCCTATTCTAAGTATTATAAAATATTTTTCGATGAAAAAAATATATTGAAAATGCAGACCGACCGACCGAGGGATGGAAACAAGTTAAAAATAAATTACTAACGAAACAAGTTATAAATTCAAAGCCACTTTGAATTCAAATGACAAGGGCAACCATAATTCAAAGCAAATGAATTAATGGGTCCTTTTTTAAGTATTAAAACAAAAAATTTCAAAGAAATAAAAATTCAAAATGTGGACCAACCTTATCTTTGTGGGACGAAACAAGTTATAAATAAATTACTAACCAAACGAATAATAAATTTAAACTCACTTTAAATTCAAATTACAAAAAGGACAACCAAACAACTAATGTTCTTTTATTTCAAAACAAATGAATTAATGGGGACAACCAAACAACTAATGCTCTTTTAATTCAAAACAAATGAATTAATGGGTTCTCTTTTAAGCATTATAACATTTTTTTTTTTTTTTTTTGAAGAAAACAAAACTCAAAATATGGACCAACCTTATCTTCTTGGGACGAAACAAGTTATAAATAAATTACTAACCAAACAAGTAATAAATTTAAAGAGGAACTTCAGATCTTCAATCTGACGCTCTCCCAACTGAGCTATCCCCACTTAATACATTCTTCAGTAGAAATTTTCTTTTTTCTCCATCAAAATGAAAGTTCCATTCATGTCAAATATTGATTTGACAATAAAGCATTCTGTTTCTGCTTGCCTTCCATCCCCAATTTTACTTCCAAACACACTCTCAATGCATCTTTTCTGTTCATCCAATCTGATATAAGTTTCTCCCAATACTTATTTTGATTGAATTGGAAAAATATATGGTCTGTATTTATATTTCAATATCTCACAACAAATGTTATCAGATTCTGATGCTACGCATATGTTGTTTTGATCTGATGGATTTCAGCTGCCCCGGATGCAAATTTCAGACCCAGTCTCTAGATATTATGGCCTCAAGCGTGGAGAAGTTGTTAAAATCATCCGACCCAGTGAGACGGCCGGCAGATATGTCACCTACCGCTTAGTTGTCTAAGTCATACAAGATTTCATTTTTGTAGAGCTTAGCGTTTTAAAGCTGGAGTTTTTGAGTTGTCCATATTTGATTTATTTGTTGCGGAATGCTATGCCCTATGACACAACTAGGCAAAACCTCCGCTGGACTTCAGGTCATTGGTCAGGCATGAAGGCGCAGGGGCACTTTGGAAAATTTGGAAATGGGCTCCACATTAGCACTTGACCTATCATCACGCGTGCCGGTGATGGTGATATTGCCCTAGTCATACTGGTTGGCTTAGCATTCTCTGTTTTTCTTTAATCCTAATCAAGGTGTGCTGTAACGGCTGTTATGAGGCTATTTTCAGGCTCATGCTCTGATAGGGATCACATTGATCAGACGTGTGGGCCATGATATTTTCTGTAAATAAAATATCTGGTAGTTGGATAGGTGGATTATGAGGGTTATCGCAATGGGCTTGTGGGCCTTTGCTGCATATATGGGAGGGAGCCATACTACCTATCAAATGATCCTGAGCATCTAATGGAGTAGGGATATTCACAATCCATGGCTCATCATGGAAATTATTTGGATCACCAAAATGTAGGCCTCTCATGTATAAGCTTATTGGGCTTGGTAGAATATTTCCTGTTTTAAGTCCATGTCACCCTTTTATGGCTTCAAATCACAGCATGCTTGTAAAAGGGCATGACCCCGGAACCGTTTGGACACACTATCGAAAATCCAAATGAGGGTTTTGCGTCTGTTTGGAAATCCGTCTGAAATCATCATAGACTTCAAATAGCTGAATGGTGCACCGTGGGCAAAGCATAGACTGCAAACATCTTAATGGTGCAGATGGCCCCACCATGATTTCTGTGTTTTATCCACTCTGTCCATCCATTTTCCAGCTCATTTTAGGGCATGAACCTAAGAACTAGGCAGATCAAAATCTCAGGTGGGCCACACCACAGGAAACTGGTCATTGAATGCCCACCATTAAAAACTTTTTGAGGACCACTAAAGCTTTGGATCAAGCTGATATTTGCATTTTCCCTTCATCTAGGTCTTTGTGACCTAATCAACTGGTTGGATGGCAAATAAACATTATAGTGGGCCCTTGGAAGTTTTCAATGGTGGGCCTTCAATTACTACCTAAAGGGAGAATTATTGCTACTTTTAAGATAAACTGAGCTAAAAGATAGGTTGTTTGTATTCAATTGGATTTGTAATAGATTGTTTGTTGTTGAATTGGTGATTTTCCTATTGAATTCCTCTGCAATTTATAGAGTTTTGTTACATCTTGTCCTTCTAGATCTTTTTTCCATCACCGTAGTTGAAAAGCATTTCTCTAGATCTTTCTTTTGTTACATTTTTTTTTTTTATGGCCGTTTTTCTTTTGTGGGTCAAGTTTCGATCCTTTTGGCCACCTTTTGTATCTTAAATTGCTTAGCAGCACCCTATCTTTTTGCTCAACCAATTTTCTCTCTAAATTCAGCTGTGATCAAATTTCTTTCATGTGAATTTTTCGTTATACCAACTCTAATACCGTGAAAGACACTTTAAACATCTTCAAAGATCTCACGCATGCTATATATTTTTTTTTACCATGACATGTCCTTTCCTAGTTACTAGTTGGATTTGTCAATATGATCCTAAACTTCAGAACGTCCTATTTTAATTATACACAAACAGTTGACCATCAATCTTAACCACTCACCATGTGCTTAACATACTTGATTAGCCTCTCTCTCTTAGAAAATCACTTTGGCTGGATGATCTTCATCTTCTCATGTGAATTAAATTAATCAATTCTACATTAAATTGGATGCTTTGTCAAACCATGCACAACATATTCCCTCAATATCATACTTGAGAATACAATACAAATCAATTGTCCAAACTCAAAGAAGAGTATAGTCCATGAAATAGATACATTGTACTGGTTTTTGCACCATGGGGCATTCATGGTATGATCCCAATTATTTTGTCCAAATTCCGTGACCGATACAGCACATCTATGGTGACATTTGAAAACAAACCATTAGCCACTCTTCGAGGTGACCCAGAAATATATATATATATATATATATATATATATATATATATATATATATATATATATATATATATATATATATATATATATAACATATATATGAACATTTTTTAGCCATCTAGCATAGGAACAACACGAAGAGGGTTAGCCAATTCAAGAGTCATGCTAACCTTATCACTCATGTCAATATCTTGCGGCGTCATCCCATCAGGAAGCTTCCAAGAGAAAGAACGTAAAAGAGAGGCCAACATTATGTGAAGCGTCCTAAATGCAAGTGGTAAGCCTGGACAAATCCTCCGGCCTGATCCAAACGGTATGAGCTCAAAATCATGACCTTTGAAGTCAATGTCACTTTCCAAGAACCTCTCTGGCCAAAAATCAGATGGATTAGTCCACATTTTGGGATCTCTCCCTATGGCCCATACATTAATCTTGACCGTAGTGTTCTTGGGTATGGTGAAATGGTCGATCGCCACATCCGCTATAGTATCACGAAAGAAGAACGGAGCTGGTGGATGCAAGCGCAGGGTTTCCTTCACGACCGCTTTTATATATGGGAGACTGTCAATGTCTGAGTCTTCTACTTGTCTCGAGCCAATGGTCTCCCTGACTTCTGCTCGAGCCTTTGCCATTGAATATGGATTTCGGAGCAGCTCTGCCAATGCCCATTCTATGATGGCCGCGCTTGGATCAGTTCCAGCGATGAACATATCCTGGAAATTGAAATTGCATTAGTTCATAAAAAGTGTAGAATCAAGAATTATGGGCCTTGTGGTGTATGCATCTGACATCCAAACGGTATAACAGATGCACCAACAGAAGATTATCAGACGAGCTGAAAACCGGATCCTATGATTACCACAAGTTAATCATTGAAAGCTTATGAACAGGTGGGGCCCATCCAAACGGAATTGAACTCTTACCATTGAAAGCTTCTTGAGGACCCCATAAGTTTTAAATCAAACTGATATTTTTGTTTCTACTTTATCCATGACTGTGTGACCTTATGAACAGGTTGGATGACAAATAAACATCAATGTGGGCCCAGGGGAGAAAACAACTTTCAACCATTGACGTCTTAATGATCATTATTTCCTTGGTGTGGTCCACTTGAGCTTTCGATTTTCCTCATTTTTGAGCTCATGCCTTCAAATATATTTTTTAAAAGGATGGATGGTATGGATAACTCACATATATCATGGTGGGGCCCACATATTTAAACAAGTAATAAAACGGTTTGTATGGACCGATTTTCAAAGCGTAATTCCCGGCTAATTTCAAACGGGTGGAGTAAGTAACAATGACGTATTTCCGTGTATTTTCCGTGTGAAATTAAAAATCAAACAGCCCCTAAGATTTTCTGCTCGTTGCAAAGTGATTGGTCCATGTTATTACTGGAATTCTCAGCACGCGTGCATTAAATGCACTCCGTAATGATGTGACCCAATTACATCACTACCGGCCTACTTGTGGAATCCACGCTGGCTAAAATATGGAAGGTTCAATCATAGAGTAGGTCAAACCATAAAAGATAATGTCCACTACTCAGAAACACCCAAATTCATGCATGGGCTATTTGATGATTAGATTGGCTATATATATATATATATATATATATATATATATATATATATATATATATATATATAGCACCACCCCTAACCTAATTTTTTAATTTGTAAAAAAAAAATGCATATGTTGTACCCTTAGATTTTATGGATTTACCAAGCGGGCATTACTACTTTCCACTTTGCTGCTTTGAATGGAAAAAAGAAAAAAATACATCAGGAATTTTGGCAATTTCTCTCCTGAAAGGTATCTCCAGGGAATTTCCAATTGTTCAGGCATTACTTAGAAGATTACAAATTACTAAGAAATTTTGTGGTAAAAATCCCTAATTAATAAATAAAGCAAATAAAATTTATAAACCAACGGAGAAACAAGAACGTGAAGATTTTAATAGGAAATGGGCAACATCCTATTACCTCCTAACATCAATGGTGTCTCGGTGCATTCAGTTTTTGTACCAGTGGCCAGCACCGTAGCATTTTTTTTTTTTGGAATCAAAAGAGGATAAGTGAACCATGTTTCAGGTGGCCATACAAATGGAAATCATTTTAAAGGGGAGCGTTATCTTGTACTCTTTTCAAGTGTGAGTGAAGAGGAGGTTAAGGTTGAGTGCTGATATTTGTGCTTTCTATTCATCTAAAGTTTGGGTGACCTAACCAATAAGTTGTTGGATGGTGAATAATAAATGTTACCGTTGCGTACTACACTACACAACTTTTATTGTTTAGAGCATCTCAGGCCCATTATGATTTATGAGTTATGTGTTAGATCCACACCTGTTTTTTAATTTTCCCAGATTAAAAATTAGGCACATGAAAATCTTAAGTAGACAACACCACAAAAAGCAGTAGGGATTGTTGAAACCATCATAGGGTCCAGTACTGTAAAGTTTATTTGCCATTTAAACTCTACATCAGGTCACGTAGACCTGCATGAATGGAAAACAAGAATATCATTTTGACAAGTGCCTTATGTGGCCTTAATAAGTTTTTGCTGGTACGCATCAATTCCTAATGCTTTCTATAGTATATATGCCTACTTGAGCCTTGGATCTGCATCAATTTTGGTCTCGTGACTTAAAAAGGTGTGAAAAAAAAAAAAAATAATGTTCAGTGTGAATCTAATGCATACATTATGATGGGCCCATGGAAGTTTCACGTGTCATGCTTTGGGTGTCATGCTTTGGGTTTTCTTCTCTCTTGGCGGGTGAAATTTATGTGGGCATACGATGATGTATTTCTTAGATTTCCACCTTTCATCTAGTTTTTAGATCATTCTTAGTTATGAGCCTCAAAACAAGGAAGATTTAGATCTCAAGTGGACCGCACCACAGAAAATGGTAGGAAGTAACATTTCAATGGTAGGTTTTGATCAAAGCTGATATTTGTGTTTTACCTTCATCCAGGTTTGGGTCATCGGTAGATGTGAAATAAGCCTCACAGTTGTTCTTAAGAAGGTTTTAACGGTTGTTCGTTTAATTCCCACTTCCTTCTGCAGTGTGGTCTACTTACCTTTGTATTTATCTCATTTTTGGGCTCATACTTTAAAATTATCTGAAAAAAATTGATAGACTGTGTAGATATAACACAAAAATCATAGTGGGCCTGTAAAAGTTACACGCATTAGAAGTTGTGCTGTGTAACACTTAACCTAAGGCACCGAAAGCACCGAAAATTCCAATGTCGGTCGGTTCTCATTTGTCCACGTCATTTCCCATGACTCTGGCTAACAATATATGCCGCAATCTGTTTGCTAGATCACTCTACCAAACAGATTGCTAAATACATGACACAAACTTCTATGAGTCCAACATAATTTTTTTGTTAAATCTATACCGTCCACCAATTTTTCCAAATACATCCAGAGCATGGAACTTTTCTGGGTCCCACCATAATTTTTGTGTTAAATCTACACCATCCATCAATTTTCCAAATAAATCCACAGCACGATCCCAAAAACGATCTACATCCGAGGCTCAAGCGGAATGGGATTGAACAAATGACCGTTGAATTTTTCCTACGGCCAACCGTGAGGCTTATTTTCCATCTGACATGTTCATGAGATCACACGTATCTGGATGAAATTAAAATACAAATATCAGCTTGATCAGAGCTTTTTGTGGCACCAAGAACTTTTCAACGGTGGCATCAATTCATATTGTCTTCAATGGTGTGGTCCACTTGAACTTTGAATCTGCATTGTTTTTGGGTTAGTTTTCTAAAATGATCTGAAAAAAAATGATGGACGGTGTGGATCTAAGAAATACATCATCGAGATCCAGCCTCACCCAAGAGGGTGCAGCCCTTACCGTGGGGCTCACCTTGAATTATGTATTATGTATCCACTCCGTCCATCCGTTTTATCAGATCATTTTAGAGCATGATACCAAAATATAAGAAGATCCAATTATCAGGTGTACCATACTCCAAGAAAGAGCGGTGATTGAACGCATTAAAAACTTCTTTACGGCTCACATTAATGTTTCCTTAGTTTTTACGAAAGAACTAAAGAATTTGATTGCAAATACTTTTCAGAAAGATAAAATACTAATAAATTCACGAAGAAGAGATGATTTATATTGAAAAATATGATTTCATTTCCCAAATTAGAAGCATTTTGGATTAGGGTGAGTTTTGTTCCACCAAATACAGAGAAATTTTTGTATCTGATTAATCATGAAATTTAAAAATTTTTAAAATTTACTAAAATAGAAATATGTAAGAAACAAGATGAGATGGTACCCCGAGTACGCCCTTTACATCATCACGCCCAGTTTCCAAGCCATTCTGTTCTGTTTCATCAAGAAGCACATCGAGGAAATCATTTCTTCTAGTATGGTCCGATGACATTGATCTAGACACCATTCGTTCATCAATCATTCTATCAAAAACTTCAAAGAGCTTTCCAAGATGACCCATCATCCGCCGCCTTATGCCTTGTGGATCGATAGCCCTTAGCATTGGGAAATAGTCGACGAGATTCGGCCTTCCAGATTCTTTCATAACTCCTGTCACTATATCCTTGAAATCTTGTGCTGATTTGGAGTTGGGGTCGACAAGATTCACGGAGAATATGGCGTCTGATAACAAATTGATGATAGTAACGAAAATGACTTCGCGGATAAACACAGGTTGTCCTGTTCGGCAATGCTCGTGCAGGTGGGAGATGAGATCTTGCACTTTCTTGATTCGAAGGCCTTTACTGGCTTCGAGTCTCGCGGCACTAAACATTTGTGTGGTAGATATCTTTCGTAGTTTTCTCCAACGATCAGTTGGTTGAGACCACACAATCGATGAGTGATTGAAGTTAAGTGCATGAAGGGCGTCTACAGCGGTTCGACCGGTGCAAGCTTGGTCGTTCTTTTGGAGGATTTCTTTTGCCGTGTTTGCCGATGAGACGATGATGGTGGTTTTGCAGCCTAGCCTTAGAGTCATTAGTGGGCCATAGGTCTTGGCAAGCTCAGTGAGTGACTCGTTGGGTTTGTCGCCGAGCTTGAAGAGGTTTCCTACGATGGGAAGTGGGATGGGACCTGGTGGGAGCTTGCCATTACAAGATGCTCTCTTTCTTGCAAGAAAGAGAACATGGACGCATGCCCATGCTATCAAAATCCATAACAACATGACTAAGTAATCCATAATCTCTCTCTCTCTCTCTCTCTCTCTCTCTCTCTCTCTCTCTCTCTCTCTCTCTCTCTCTCTCTCTCTCTCTTATTAAGGTCCATACATAGGTAATGATAATTGATACATATAGGAATTGAAGAATCAGATCAGATCCTAGTTCAAACTCTTGAAGATTAGGTGCTCCTCCACGTCATCACTGCCAGTGGTATGTGTGGGCTAGAGCGGATCTGTTAAACGGTCACGATCATCCAAAATAATGTAACTTTTGGTCAAAGGAAATGTCTGGTACTATGCAAGTATCCATACAATGCATCTCAACAATAAAACAAATACAACTTAAATGAAAAGGACACTTACCCATATTCAAAGGAAATGTGTTGAAGGAGAATCACGTGCATACAAGCGGACGAGAAACCACGAGCAATCAGACTCACTATTAAATGAACATTTCTGCCACTAACGTAAAAGTTAAACAAAATAAATTTAAAAGAGACGCCCACGGGATTAAACAATAATGTCTAACATGGTTCTTGGGGCGCTGGTAAAAAAAAAAAAAACTAGTAAACAATGATGTCTAATATGATACTTTGGGCGCATGTGAAAAAATACATTCGCACTTACAAATTATTTAAAAATTGCATACGTGACATATAGGTAATTCAAATTAAACTATCCGGTTAGGTAAACAAGTTGTTACACATTAAGAGACTATATTATGAAAATTTATTATTTATTTATTTCATCATAATAACAAGAATATATAGAAGGGGAGAGAAACTCATGAGAATATGTATAGTTCAACTGGAGAGCTTAACGGATATGCATCTTAATAGAAAATGAATTATTCTAATATAATGAGATCCTTTACTCTACTTTAACATCATTCCTTAAATTCAAGATCACTTTACTCTGACCTCTGTTAGCAGGAGAAGCTGGTTATTGGTGGCTGTAGTTTTGTTTCTTTCTCCTTTGCAAGTTAGTTGATATGATAGGTGAGGCCAGGCATTTTTGTGGTGCCCACCTGAAAGTGTGGATTGATGGAGATTTTTCTCCTCATTGTTGGTATCGATGAAATCGAACAAGTTTCGATATCATTGATAATTGCAGAATTTTTCACTACTGGTTGCTGGACAGTTTTTTGGTCCTGTCGATTTGATCGAGAGACTTTTAGATCATATCGAGGTTGTCATCGGAAGTGGCTCGATGGCATCGACGAGTTCCGCAGATGCGATTGCGGAAACGCAGATTTTGCGGATTTTGTTTCCTATTTGGGTTACACATCTTTCTATTCTTATATATATGGGTGTATCCGGGATTGTGGTGTATTCTAGGGATTCTAGGATTTCCTAAAGGTACTTTAAGAGGGCTTAGGGCTATCAAAGGTGAGAGAGAGAGAGAGAGAGAGAGAGAGAGAGAGAGAGAGAGAGAAAGAGAGAGAGGAAGCTTGTAGAAGGGAGATTTTGCTCGTAGAGGTGATCTACTTCACAGTCCACGTGTCAGCGCTTCTACGTCCTCGTGATCGGTGAGATCCCTCTATTTTCTCATAATTCTCTTATTGTTCATCCACTCCTACGTGAGTGAAGAAGGTTTGATCCAAGCGGTGTATGCTTGTGATCGGTTGTAACGTTCTGCTTTATAGTGGATTGTTGATCTGGACGAGGTCCCGTGGTTTTTATCTCTTTAAGGGTTTTTCACATAAAAATCCTTAGTGTGATGTGGTTTATGCTTTGATTGTTTTTCATTACATTATTGTTTCATAATTTTGGTTTTATTGGTCCATAATTCTGGTTTGTTTCGAGGGGCAAGATCCTAAGGTTTTGTGCAAGGCCCCCAACAAAGTGGTATCAGAGCTAAGTTCATTGAACGGGTAGGATTGGTTTTGAATTATGGAAGGTGGCTCATCAAGGATAATCAGCCTCAATGGTTTTAACTGGACCATATGGAAGGCTAAGATGGATGACTTGCTTTATTGCAAGGACCTATATTCTCCAATTTTAGGCATATCAGCAAAATCCAAGGATATGACTAATGATGATTGGAAGAGGATGCACTGGAAGGCGGTGGGGTTTATTAGACAATGGTTGGATGATTCCGTGTTCCACCATGTATCTATGGAAACCTCAGCTGCTAGCCTATGGTTGAAATTAGAAGGGCTGTATGAGAGGAAGACAGCCAGTAATAAAATTTTTCTTATAAGGCGACTTTTGAATCTCAAGTTCAAAGATGGTGGTTATGTGGTCGAGCACATGAATGAGGTCAGTAATATAGTGAATCAACTTTCCTCTATGAAGATGGTCCTGGATGATGAATTGCAGGCTTTGCTATTGCTTAGTTCATTACCTAACAGTTGGGAGACATTGGTGGTGTCTCTAAGTAACTCCGCGCTAGACGGAAAGATATCCATGGAACATGTTACTAATTGTCTCTTTAATGAGGAGACAATGAGGAAGTCTTAAGGGTCTACTTAGCAAGAGACCCTTGTGACACAGGAACGGGGGAGAGGAAAGAACAGGAAGGGTGGGAAGGCCCGAGATAAATCAAGAGGCAAGTCAAGTAACAGAAAAGATATCGATTGCTGAAATTGTGGCAAGAAGGGCCACTACAAGCATGAATGTCGTGGTAAAAAGAACGATAAGAAAGAAAAAATGGAAGGAAGATGAATCAGATTCCACTGCGGTCGCTTCAGATGGCGACGTTGTAGTTATTCTTTTTGCAATCATAATGTATGTCTCACGGCTATGAGTCAGGACACCGACTGGGTGATAGACTCGGGAGCTTCTTTTCATCTAACTCCACGCAGGGACTTCTTCACAAGCTACAAGTCAGGTGACTATGTGACTGTGAAGATGGAAAATTCTAGCGTATAAAAAATCGTGGGAGTAAGTGATATTTGTGTGAAGACCGATGTAGGCTACACATTGGTTCTCAGGGATGTGAGGCATATCCCAGACCTTCGCCTCAACTTGATGTCAACGAGAAGGTTGGATGATGATGGCTATGAAAGCCGGTTTGCTGGTGGGCGATGTAAGCTCATCAAGGGTTCGTTTGTCGTGGCCAGAGGAAAGAAGTATTGCACCCTTTACAAGGCAAGTGTCAGTATGTGCAAGGGTGGGTTGAACACAGCAGAAGATTTAGCTATGACATGTGGCACAGGCGTATAGGCCACATGAGTGAAAAAGGGCTTCAACTACTAGCAAGGAAGTGGCTTTTTCCAGACGTGACAGGTACACCTCTCAAAACCCGTCTTGATTGTTTATCAGGGAAACAACATAAAGTTTCATTTGTTAAATCTGCTTCTCATATTAATAAAGTGCATGCATTAGATTTGATTTATTCTGATGTTTGCAGTCCTATGAGGACAAAAACCTTAGGTGGGGCATTGTATTTTGTTACTTTTATAGATAATGCATCTAGAAGGGTTTGGGTTTATGCTTGGAAATCCAAGGACGAGGTGTTTGGTGTGTTTAAATTGTTTCATACTATGGTCGAGAGAGAGACAGGTAGATTATTGAAGTGCATCTACACTAACAATAGTGGTGAATACATTGGCGACTTTCATGAGTATTGCAAGTCCCTGGGTATACGGCATGAACAGACGGTTCCCAAGACCCCCCAGCATAATGGTGTAGCTGAGCGAATGAATCGCACCATTGTAGAGAGAATCAGATGCATGTTATCCCATGCGAAATTGCCCAAGATGTTCTGGAGAGAAGCAATGCACACGATAATGTATTTGATAAACAAGTCTCCATCAGCCTCGTTGAATGGAGAAGTACTTGAGAAGGTGTGGACTGGACAGGATCCATCGTACAGTCATCTCAGAGTGTTTAGATGTAGAGCATCCGTTCACGTACCAAAGGATGAGAGGTTCAAGCTTGATATGAAGATCAGGCAATGTATGTTCTTAGGGTACAGTGATGAAATGCTCGATTACAGATTGTGGATTCCGACTGAGAAGAAGCTCATCAGGAGCAGAGATGTGGTTTTCTTTGAAGATCAGTGTATAGAAGACATTGGTTAGCTAGAGAAGAACCAGCCTAGTTCAGGTGAGCTAGAGGACATGAATCCAGTTACTCCTCCTGTGGTGCCTGATGACGGGGTAGTACAATAAGGTGCAGAGGACGAGGGAATTTCTTCAGAAGATGGACTAGGGGAGCAGCCCTCACTTGATCCACCTGTTAAGCCACAGGTGAGGAGGTAATCTAGGGATAGACAGCTGTCCAAGAGGTACTCGCCGCATGAGTACATTATGCTAACCGATGGGGAGAGCCAATGAGCATCTTATTGTACTGGGGTAGTACAATAAGATTATTCTGAGGCCCTAGCCAATGAGCATAAGGAGGAGTGGTTGAAAACTATACAAGAGGAGATGAGATTCTTGTATAAGAACCACACCTATGACATGGTGAAGTGGATACTCCGGTATCTAAGAGGCTCATCCAGGTTGAGCCTATGCTATGGTGACGGAAAACCTGTGTTAGAGGGCTACATAGATGCAGATATGGCAGGTGACATAGACTCCAGGAAGTTTACATCGGGGTTCATGTTCATATTTGCAGGGGGAGCAGTTTCTTGGCAGAGCAAGCTACAGAAGGTCGTAGCATTGTCGACGACAGAGGTCGAGTACATTGTAGTCACAAAGGCATGTAAAGAGATGCTTTGGATGAAGAGGTTCCTACAGGAACTTAGCCTGAAGCAGGAGCAGCACGTGGTCTATTGCGATAGTCAAAGTGCTATACATTTGAGAAAGAATCCAAGTCAGCACTCCAAGTCGAAGCACATAGAGGTTTGGTATCAATGGATCAGGGATATTTTGAAATAGAATGTGTTACAGCTTGAGAAGGTCCACACGGACGATAATGGGTTAGACATGATGACCAAGGTTTTGCTCAAGGGCAAGTTTGAGATTTGTAGAACCAGGCTGGCTTGAAGAAGGTGAACTCCTCCTGAGTCGAAAAGGGAGAGATTTGTTGGGGATTTTTCTCTTCATTGTTGGTATCGATGAAATCGAACAGGTTTCGATATCATTGATAATTGCAGAATTTTTCACTGCTAGTTGCTGGACAGTTTTTTGGTCCTGTCGATATGATCGAGAGACTTTCAAATCATATCGAGGCTGTCATCGAGAGTGGCTCGATGACATCAATGAGTTCCGTAGATGCGATTGTGGAAACGCAGATTTTACGGATTCTGCTTCCTATTTGGGTTACACCTCTTTCTATTCTTATATATATGGGTATATCTGGGATTGGGGTGTATTCCAGGAATTCTAGGGTTTCCTAAAGGTACTCTAAGAGGGCTTAGGGCTATCAAAGGTGTGTGAGAGAGAGAGAGAAAAGAGAGAGGAAGCTTGTAGAAGGAAGATTCTGCTTGTAGAGGTGATCTACTTCGCAGTCCACGTCTCAGCGCTTCTACGTCCTCGTGATTGGTGACATCCCTATTTTCTCATTATTCTCTTATTGTTCATCCACTCCTGCGTGAGTGAAGAAGGTTTGATCCAAGCGGTGTGTGCTTATGATCGGTTGTAACGTTCTACTTTATAGTGGATTGTTGATCTGGATGAGGTCCCGTGGTTTTTTACCTCTTTAAGGGTTTTCCATGTAAAAATCCTTGGTGTGATGTGGTTTATGCTTTGATCATTTTTCATTGCATTATTGTTCCATAATTCTGGTTTGTTTCGAGGGGCTAGATCCTAAGGTTTTGCGCAAGGCCCCCAACATGGATTGTACATCCCCTTTTCATATTGTCAAATATAGGGGCGAGACTCCGCCTTTTGGGTAAAAAAAAAAAGAAAAATGAATATCTTAAATTTAAAAGATACAATAAATATTTATTTAAAAGTAAAAGAAAATAAAAATTCAACAATAACGTCTCAATGAAATGAAGAGTAGCATGAGATGTTTAAGTACTTTAATTTTAATGACTTTTGAGATGTGAACTATTTTCACTTTTAATGACAGGTGAATGATCTAGAGCTAGCTACTTATGATGGTAGGGATTTAAACCACACTTCTGATACAAATAGTGCACCTTCAGCATTGAGTTACAGTCCATGTGTAACATCCCAAATTTTCACTGTTTTGGATTTCTAAAAATCCTTGATTTTTAATTAACTTGTACTATCACGTACTGACCATTAGCACTCAATGTTAGCTTATACACGAGTTAATTAATCCAAGATTAGCCCAATTTAATAGACCAGACAGGCCGTGATAAGGCCTAGTGCGGGCCGCTAAGCCAGATGGCTATTTACACTTAAAGACGGCCCCATGTGGGCCACCCAGCGACCGTGAAGGGTCAGAAAAATCTAAAAATTTAGGAAATCAAGATCTCACTGGGCTTGTGGTCCATCGTGGACTACGGATCCAAAGGACACCCGTAACCGGATCCGCACTAGCCGAATGCACCCCACCAATGCCGGTTGGGAATCGCACTTACAAATAAAATTGGGATACCCCATGCGTTCCAGCCGTCCGGATTTCTTCCAAATTTACAGTGGAGGTTTAATATATTTTTCTACGCCCGTCCACCAAATTTGAGGCCCGATCGTGGCACGATGACCGTTGATCGCGAATCGGACCCGCACGACCAAACCCCGCATCCGTTCGTTCCCAAATTTTGTAAGACCCCTCATCGGGCCATGAACCACTTATCCTATAAATTTCATTGCCAGAGGGCCATCAGAAATGCTCAAATCACCAAAATGGCCCCATAGACCACTTAAAGGTCAGAAACGCTTTCTCAGATCATATATCCGTTCATCCGTTCGTCCTCAATTTTTGCATGGCCCCTAGTCAGGCCATAAGGCACCTACACGCCGAATTTGGTGGCCAGAGGGGTGATAGGGCCCTAGATCCTAGAAATACCCTCCCATAAGTCTAGTATAGTAAAAACCTAGCCCTTGGGGCCATTTGCACCAAATCGAATTATAAAAAGGTGTTTCTTTTGGGCACCCCTCTCCCATACGATTTTGCCCTAAGAGAAAAGGGGGAAAAGAGAGAAGAGAGAAAAGGAGAAGAGAAAGAGGAGGAAGGAGGAGGAAGAGAGAGTGAAGAAGGAGGAGTGTGGACCCTAGATCGAGGTGGGGCCCAAGGAAGCCAATCTTGCATCTTCCCACCTCTTCTCCAAGAAAAAACCTCACCCCACAACCGCTATTCGCCCGTTGAGCAACTAGGTAAGCTCCATTCCTATTTTCTTTGAAACCCTTGTGATGAGGGAGATTTACTTGGGAATCTAACAAGCAAGTGGTCACCTTTAGGGATTCCGGCCGATCTACCCCGAAATCCACCCTCCTAGGCGTTCCCAAGCCTTCAACGAATCCGAAGGTGCGGACTATTGTTCTTAGGTGGCCTAGCACCAATTTTAATATGTGTTTAATGATTTTGGTTGCTTGAATGTTATGTTGGAGAATTTAGAGAGACCCTAGGACTTGTATGTTTGTTAGATTTGTATGTTGGGCTTCCACATGATGTTGTTCTTACCTTCCACATGATGTTGTTCTTGCCTTCCACATGATTTGGTGTATGGACGATTAGATGCTCATGCCTTGTTGATCTTCTCATATGATGTGCCTCATAATACGTACAATTCCTAAATTTTTGTGTATTTTGATCCGAAGGGATGTAGGAAGGTCTTAACTTCCTCACCAACTCACACCACACACACACACACTTCTTGTTTATAATATTAGTAGCTTTACATGTTGGTAGAAATTTAGAATTGTTTGTTGAGAAGCATGAGAACATGATGTCGTTTATGTTAGATGATGCATTGATACTTGGTATGTTATGGATTCCCTTCACATCTTTGGGTTGGTCAGGAACATGATGAGAGACGGTAGTCCCACCGGTAGGACTATGTTAGGGCTATATCCATGGGTTTGGGCGGGTGTGTTCGAGTGGTCAGTAGTTCGACTACATGGGTCCCTTGTGCCCGAGGTCACTGTCTCATGCTCGCCCGGCCCGTGCGGTCTAACCTCTCCATCGTCGACCAACCTTGTTTGTCAACCCCGTTTGTTCACTCATGTATGGAACCCGAACCACCCCGCAACCGTTGTAGCCCAACGATAACCCACTCGAAATTGGTCCACAGCCTCGTGAGCCGGGCATGGTGGAATGGGACACTATGTCCGAGTTTGTCGGCCTACGCCGGGTACAGCGCCTCCGTAGTGACCGCGAGCGATCCCTTCTTTCGGCACTCCTCATGTGCTTGGAGTCGGGATGAGGAACCCGGGACGGATCACGGACCGCGGGGCCTCGGCCTCACATTGATGGGGTCTTGGCCTCGCAACCAGCTTTAGGGCATTGATACGTAGGGTGAATCGTAATCCCCAACCCGCCGGATGAATGGACTTAACTAATAACTCGGCTAACACGATCGCATTGCACGCATTAGTTAGGGTGGCGACTCGGAGTCGAGGTCGCTCCGAGGGAGTGTTGTCATATGCGATCGTTAGATGGAGTCGCTTGAGGGAGTGTTGTGGCGAGGGCATGCATCATATCATCCCGCATGCATGCATTTTAAATAAGAGTTATTAGGTGTTGATGAATGTTTGCTTTTCATTAAGTTCATATTACAATTGATGCTTGTTGTAACTTGAGATCAATAGTTCACACCGAGTTGATCACTCACTCCCACTGGGACGGTGTTTTAAAACACCAACCGGACCTATTCATAGATGCGCAGACTCAGGGGCATGAGGAGCCTGGCGAGGCGAGCTTGGACGAGGAGGACGGACTCTCCTACTTGCACCGATGGGCGGCTCTCCATCGGCTTGATCGGGCCGACTTGATTTGAGCCGGCCACGGCTCAACTTTACTATTTTTAGACATAGCATTTTTTTTATTGTTCTGTTGGGCAACGCCTTAGGCGACCCTTTATTATTATTATTTTTTGACCTGTATATATGTGTTATAACCTTCATTTCAGTAGAATGGTGCGATTGTGCTTCATGCTCAGGAAATTCCAAATTGTGCACTTAAACTTGACTAATCGTAAAACCATAAATGCATGATAAGTGACACTCTGGAACTCGGGAGTTGTGTCTATGCACCCCCCGATTTTCCTAGGCGTTACGATGGTATCAGAGCGATAGTTTGGAATTCCTTGGGCCATGGGTCATGAGCTCACTAACGCGTCCGCTGACTTGAGAGGATACGTATTAGGAAACACAATAGGAACTTAGAACTCTAGGAACCATCCCAGACCCTAGGCCGACAATTATAAACGGGGGATAGGACTTCCAAGGAATTAGGAATGGATAGCGAGAAAAGGGATCCGAGGGTCTTAACTTGACGACAAGATTCGATTTGATTGAATAGGAGGCTTAACTAGTTTAGTCCGCCCAATTCCTAGGGCCCGTGGGGCCAACTGAATTAGGTGAGATTTGGATGAAATGAATTTTTGAGAAACAATGAATGTAGATGTGAGGGAGTGGATGAGCGCATCCCATGTTCCATGATGCCCTGTCGAAACGTATCCAATTGGAGGAAAATTCCAGATTTTTCTTCCAAATATACTTGGAAAGTTCATCATCAAGGGATTTAGAAATCCCGCGACACACCTCTCAACATAAGACTCATTTTATAAAGCCTATGAAATAAATTCTAATTCCGTCCCGCGCTCATTCCAGACGTGCCATTCCCAAATCTTGGGTTGGGGTGAGCATTGCAATCCCATTTAGTACAGATAATGCCACTAGCCAAGGAAGCCTAAATCGAAATTCTTCATCCAATATATCTCCTTAATATATTAACCTGTCATCACTCTATTCTTAAACTTCCCCAGCACATTGTTAGGAACGAGCCGGAAATCGAAAATTTTGATGGTCGAAGCCAACATTCAAGTCTAAATGAGCTAGTTTTGGGTCAAATTTGTTATTTCTAACCCATTTCGGGATAAATACTTAAGAAAGAATGAAATTTCAATGAAAATAGTGGAAATGTAGAAAAATCGAGTTTTGGCCTCTAACCGGGAGGAATCTCATAGAATAGATAGGTCCATTGTGTAGATCAGCTCGTTCTACCCCAAAATCATATATGGCATGTCCCGGGGGGCCTTACCGGCACCCGGGAAAACACCTGACAAGAACCACCCCGCCGACCCGTGTGGCCGCCTCCGACCTGCGTGGCCGCCCCGCCGCGCAGACCAGGGGACCGCGTGGCCCCGCCGACCCGCGTGGCCGCCCCGCCGACCCGCATGGCGACCCGCGTGGCCCCCGCCGACCCGCGTGGCGACCCGCGTGGCCACCCCGCCGACAAGTGTTCCCCGCCAAAATCTTCAAAAATTCATAACTCCTTCGTTACAACTCCAATTTAGGTGATTCAAAAGCCATATTGAAGCTTGATGAGTCTAGTTTTATATAAAAATAAGAAAAAATAAAATAAAAATTTTAATATGGTTAAAATTAGGATGTTCTGACAACTGTCCAAAAATTTTAAAATTCAGGCAGCTATTTTTCCTAGAATTTTAATAATTTATTTATAACTCCAAATGGGATGAAATTTGGTGGGATGACTTAAAACTTGATGATAAATCATCATAAAAATTTAAAAAATAATCCAGTTACTAAAAGTATAAGAAACGTTGCAAGAAGATGGGTCCCCTCCTCCCTTTCAATGTTCACACGAGTGGGGCCCATTTCCCTGTGTGTGGGACTACCTAGAGTCCATAAAACATCTCTACTACGCCCATTACCCTCCACCATCCCTTCTAAACCCTAGAAAGGATCTCTTCTCTCCCATTCTCAAACAAATCCACAAACCCAACTCCAAAACCCCTCCTCTCTCCCCACTCTCATTTCTTTTCTTTCTTACCTTCCCCATTCCCTCTCATCACTCACCTCTCCTCCCTAACTCACTCAAAATTCCATACCTCCATCATTCTCATTCCCAAAACTCCATTTCAAACTTCCCTTCACTCCCAACATTCATCCATCACTCTCAATCCCTCATCCAAATCTCATTTCAACTCTCATTTCCTCATCCACCTATACCCATCTTCAAACCCCATTCCTAAAACCACCTTCATTTCTTTCACCTTTCCCCATCCTCTTCTACCACACATGTTTCTTTCAAGACTCACTCACCAAAATCTCACTCCTTTCACTCTCTTCTTTTCTATCTCCAAATTTTATTTCCCAAAACCCGCTCCATCCTCATTTCAAAACCACCATTTCCTTCAAATCTCATTTTCGCAAACCCACCACTTTCCCATCTAAAGGACCCATCTCAAACTCCTCTCCAACAATCTACCCACTACCACATTCAACCCATTTACCCCAAACCCCATTTCCTCTAATCCATTTTCCTTCTATCACTCCCAACACTCCACATTAACTCTCTTTCTCAAAATCTCCCACAACCACAATCCATTTTTAACATTACCCAAACCCTTTCCAAACCTCACCTTCAAGATCCGTTTCCAAGGATCCAACCACAAATCCCAACCTAGGAACCCATTATACTAGCTCATTCCAAAGTCCCAACCTCCATTTTCAAACCCTTCCCCTTCCAAAAGTAATGGTTTTTCTAAAGAACCGTTGCCTCTTTCTTTTCCATCCCGAGTGATCCTATCACTGGGAAAAGAAGCGCCTCCCCTTTTGCCCGACTCAGACAAGTAGCCGCATGACCTCTAATGACTGGTAGTTTGCTTAGAGTCGGTTAGGTTTAAACTGCATGTGTTGAAGGATGCTTAGGACCGTTGCTTAATTAGGTTGTATTTCCTTTCCGTCTAGCATGTTTATGAATGCTTGTAATCCATATTGTAGGATATAACTGGCCATACTAATAGCATTTTGACTTCAATATGAATGTGTGGATTGTTTTAAAATTTTCTGATTGTCTTGTGAATGCTCGTATGAATAATTGCCTTGCTGCGTCCTTGTTAGCGTTATTAGCACTTCAAACCACCAGAATACCCTTGAACTTTCAACTATTCATTCATTCTTGGAATTTACGAAACCAAAGTATAGTCTGCGACTAACCCACTAGTCATAGGATTGAAATGGTAATTCATATAAATAAATAAATAAATAAATAAATAAAAATAAAAATAAAAATTTGAGTCTTTAAAAACTTTTTAGGATGATCGTTGCCCATAGGCATGTTGAGAGAATTATTAAACCCCAAATCAGATATAAATTAAAACGAGGACACCCGTAGGCCAAAACCCAAAGGACAACCTTACAAATAGGAGATTTAAACTTTCCAACTAGGGTCGTTCCCTAAACATTTAGGTTGATGAGACTACAGAATTATGAGACCATACACTTGCGAAGTATTCGCGGCTTGACCCAATTCTCAATCTGAGCGACTACCAACGGACTCACCGCTTTGACCGAAGCGTAAGACCAGGATCTATCGATTCGGGAAGGGATACTACGTGTTGTCTCGCCTCAGGTGTCAAAGGACAATCGACGTATCGGATTTGAGCCTACCTCAACCGTCATTTTTTTCCGTATTAGCTTGATCATAAAGAGTAGAATACACCACCCTTAGGTAAACTTTGTCAGCAAACACTAAGCATGATAATCATGATATTGACATTCTTTTCAAATCTTAAGAGTGAAAATTTTTAAGGGGGGTAGAATATAATAAGCAAGGCTAGTATAGTTAGTATACACCCTACCATGCATATAAACCTGAAATCAATAAAACTCAGGCAAACAAAATGATAATATATTTATTTATTACCCTTAGGCAAATTCGGGGACGAAATTATTTTTAAGGGGGGTAGATTGTAACATCCCAAATTTTCACTGTTTTGGATTTCTAAAAATCCTTGATTTTTAATTAACTTGTACTATCACGTACTGACCATTAGCACTCAATGTTAGCTTATACACGAGTTAATTAATCCAAGATTAGCCCAATTTAGTAGACCAGACAGGCCGTGATAAGGCCTAGTGCGGGCCGCTAAGCCAGATGGCTATTTACACTTAAAGACGGCCCCATGTGGGCCACCCAAATGACCGTGAAGGGTCGAAAAAATCTAAAAATTTAGAAACCAAGATCTCACTGGGCTTGTGGTCCATCGTGGACTACGGATCCAAGTGGACACCCGTAACCGGGATCCGCACTAGCCGAATGCACCCCCACCAATGCCGATTGGAATCGCACTTACAAATAAAATTGGGATACCTGGCGTTCCAGCCGTCGGATTTCTTCCAAATTTACAGTGGAGGTTTAATATATTTTTCTACGCCCGTCCACCAAATCTGGGGCCCGATCGTGGCACGATGACCGTTGATCGCGAATCGGACCCGTACGACCAAACCCCGCATCCGTTCGTTCCCAAATTTTGTAAGACCCCTCATCGGGCCATGAACCACTTATCCTATAAATTTCATTGCCAGAGGGCCATCAGAAATGCTCAAATCACCAAAATGGCCCCCATAGGACCACTTAAAGGTCAGAAACGCTTTCTCAGATCATATATCCGTTCATCCGTTCGTCCTCAATTTTTGCATGGCCCCTAGTCAGGCCATAAGGCACCTACACGCCGAATTTGGTGGCCAGAGGGGTGATAGGGCCCTAGATCCTAGAAATACCCTCCCATAAGTCTAGTATAGTAAAAACCTAGCCCTTGGGGCCATTTGCACCAAATCTGGAATTATAAAAAGGTGTTTCTTTTGGGCACCCCTCTCCCATACGATTTTGCCCTAAGAGAAAAGGGGGAAAGAGAGAAGAGAGAAAAGGGAGAAGAGAAAGAGGAGGAAGGAGGAGGAAGAGAGAGTGAAGAAGGAGGAGTGTGGACCCTAGATCGAGGTGGGGCCCAAGGAAGCCAATCTTGCATCTTTCCACCTCTTCTCCAAGAAGAAACCTCACCCCACAACCGCTATTTCGCCCGTTGAGCAACTAGGTAAGCTCCATTCCCTATTTTCTTTGAAACCCTTGTGATGAGGGAGATTTACTTGGGAATCTAACAAGCAAGTGGTCACCTTTAGGGATTCCGGCCGATCTACCCCGAAATCCACCCTCCTAGGGCGTTCCCAAGCCTTCAACGAATCCGAAGGTGCGGACTATTGTTCTTAGGTGGCCTAGCACCAATTTTAATATGTGTTTAATGATTTTGGTTGCTTGAATGTTATGTTTGGAGAATCTAGAGAGACCCTAGGACTTGTATGTTTGTTAGATTTGTATGTTGGGCTTCCACATGATGTTGTTCTTACCTTCCACATGATGTTGTTCTTGCCTTCCACATGATTTGGTGTATGGACGATTAGATGCTCATGCCTTGTTGATCTTCTCATATGATGTGCCTCATAATACGTACAATTCCTAAATTTTTGTGTATTTTGATCCGAAGGGATGTAGGAAGGTCTTAACTTCCTCACCAACTCACACCACACACACACACACTTCTTGTTTATAATATTAGTAGCTTTACATGTTGGTAGAAATTTAGAATTGTTTGTTGAGAAGCATGAGAACATGATGTCGTTTATGTTAGATGATGCATTGATACTTGGTATGTTATGGATTCCCTTCACATCTTTGGGTTGGTCAGGAACATGATGAGAGACGGTAGTCCCACCGGTAGGACTATGTTAGGGCTATATCCATGGGTTTGGGCGGGTGTGTTCGAGTGGCTGTAGTTCGACTACATGGGTCCCTTGTGCCCGAGGTCACTCGTCTCATGCTCGCCTGGCCCGTGCGGTCTAACCTACTGTCTGACCAACCTTGTTTGTCAACCCTGTTTGTTCACTCATGTATGGAACCTGAACCACCCTGCAACCGTTGTAGCCCAACGATAACCCACCAAATTGGTCCACGCCTCGTGAGCCGGGCATGGTGGAATGGGACACTATGTCCGAGCCGCCGGCCTACGCTCGGGGTACCGCGCCTCCCGTAGTGACCGCGAGCGATCCCTTCCTTTCGGCACTCCTCATGTGCTTGGAGTCGGGGATGAGGAACCCGACGGATCACGGACCGCGCGGCCTCGGCCTCACACATTGATGTGGTCTTGGCCTCGCAACCAGCTTTAGGGCATTGATACGTAGGGTGAATCGTAATCCCCAACCCGTTTGGATGAATGGACTTAACTAATAACTCGGCTAACACGATCGCATTGCACGCATTAGTTAGGGTGGCGACTCGGAAGTCGAGGTCGCTGAGGAGTGTTGTCATATGCGATCGTTAGATGGAGTCGCTTGAGGGAGTGTTGTGGCGAGGGCATGCATCATATCATCCCGCATGCATGCATTTTAAATAAGAGTTATTAGGTGTTGATGAATGTTTGCTTTTCATTAAGTTCATATTACAATTGATGCTTGTTGTAACTTGAGATCAATAGTTCACACTGAGTTGATCACTCACTCCCCACTCTGGGACGGTGTTTTAAAACACCAACCGACCCATTCATAGATGCAGGTGACTCAGGGCATGAGGAGCCCGAAGCGAGCTTGGACGAGGAGGACGGACTCTCCTACTTGCAGCTGATGGGCGGCTCTCCATCGGCTTGATCGGGCCGAATTTGGATTTGCTGAGCCACGGGCTCAACTTTACTATTTTTAGACATAGCATTCTTTTATTGTTCTGTTGGACAACGCCTTAGGCGACCCTTTATTATTATTATTTTTTGACCTGTATATATGTGTTATAACCTTCATTTCAGTAGAATGGTGCGATTGTGCTTCATGCTCAGGAAACTCCAAATTGTGCAGTTAAACTTGACTAATCGTAAAAACCATAAATGCATGATAAGTGACACTCGGGAACTTGGGAGTTGTGTCTATGCACGACCCCTGATTTTCCGGGGCGTTACACCATGACTTGTACATTAAGTGTACACAAATTCACTCATCATACAGTTATTAAGAAGCATAATTACATGTATTCTAAATCATCACCGCATTAACATTTATATACCCAACTATTTCCACTTCATTTATCAACACTTCATCTATAACATTCTCATTTATAAATTTATCAAAACCAGTCTAAGTTCACCCATTTGAGGCTTTATTCAATTAAAATAATCAATCATCGTCTAACAATGTTATAACTATAAGCATTTTCAAATTTAATCAAATCAACAATAGTTAAAATGAATGAAAACTAAAACTCCTAGAATCAATCACATAATCAATTTGGTCGTCTAATACAACAAGCTGATCTTCCGCCAAATACGACCATTGGTCTTAAGTTTCATCCATCAACCCCACTTCATTTTTCAACACCTAATTAGACTGTACTACATCGTCTGTATATGTATGGTTATTAATTCATAGCGTTAGCTGGCCAGGCTAGTGAGTAAACCCGTCATGGTTCATATACAACACTTTATAACAGAAATAGTATATATGCAAGATAAACATGAATGTAGAAACGTTATGAGATGCATGTCAAGTGGGATGATCATCCACTTACTTAGATTGGATATCCGTCAATCTGAAAGCTATACCCTTCATACATCCATCATAGGTACGCATGGGCAATCTGTACCTATCAAACATCCACTTAGGTAGGCATTTGTAATCATACATCTAATTTGTGGGCATCTGGTAACGAATCTACCAAACATAACCATTTAGGGAGATTCGTGAGGAACCTAGGCGCAAGGTGTGCATGCAGTCATAATGGATGCATGTAATGTATGTTCAATGACTACGCATCGGCATATGTAGGTCAATAGATACATCTCTCTGAGAGAAAACAATAGATTTTAGAATATCAAGGATTTTAGAATATCAAGGAAGAAGATGTAGTGGGTTGCATGGAGCAAGATATCAAGGCCTATTGAAGACGGAGGCTTAGGCATTCACAAACTAAAAGAGGTGATGAAGGCTTTGCTGAGGAAAATGGCTTGGAACGTTAAATATGGGAAGAAGGATAGCCCATGGGTGTTGTATATGCGTGCTAGATACAAGAAGGACTTGAAGGAGGGTAGAATGGCTGCCCTTTCCTCCCCGGTGCCCCCTTTTTGGAAGGAGATTAGAAATGAGCTCCTGGTGATCGATCTTTCTATGCAATGGCATGTTGGAAATGGAGAGATGAATGTTTGGTCCACAAACTGGATGGGAAGGGGGCCTCTATAGTCTTTGGTGACTGCATCTATACCTCAGGCATTGTTATCTCTGCAGGTGAAAGATTATATTGGCCCAGCAAGTCCTTATCCTCCCTCTTCCGTCAACCTATTTCTGCCTGATGACCTCTTCAATTTCATAGTTCACAGCGGATTTGTGACTATTGGCTATCTTCCGACCTGTTTTTGGCCTCTTGATTCTTCGGGTGATTTTTCTACAAAATCGGCGTGGCAGTTGGCCAGGGATACTGGTGGCACAAGTGGATTTGGCATCTCAATATTCCCTTGAAGATGTCGTTGTTCTATTGGAGACTAATGAAGGGCGTTATTCCAGTGGATGATAGGGCGCAAAAAAAAAGGTATTCAGCTTGCTTCGCGATGTTCCTGCTGCAAGGACAGCCCCACCTCCAGTCTTCAGGTAGAAATAATACCTCACCTGTTCTTGTTCGGCCAGCAGGCGAACGCATTGTGGCACTACTTTTTAGCTGTCTGCGGAGTTACTTTCTTCCCCCAACATGCAGTTGTTGATCAGCTCAGGCATTGGAAGGGCAAGGTTGCGCCTGGCGCAGCATTTGCCATAATTAGATGTGTCGTTCCAGTCCTCATCCTGTGGGAGCTATGAACTAGCTGTAATGGGGGCCAGATTTAATGCCCACGCAACGCAGGTGATGTCTGCCATCGCTGGCATCAGGTGGGGGGTTTTAAACCTGCTGCAGGGCAATGATGATGTGTAACAAAGGTTTTATGGATCCAGAGTCAGAGTTCGTCCAAAGGCCAGCCTCCCTTCTTCTCTCCAGGTCATCAAATGGAGTAAACCTGCCATTGGATGGGTGAAGTTAAACATGGATGGCTCGGCCTGTGGCAATCCAGGTCGCTTAGGTGGTGGGGTAGTCTGTAGGAGTGAGAATGGTAAGTTTCTCTTTCCTTTTTCTACCCGCTACGGGGTGGGTATGAATAATAGAGCAGAAGTGAGAGCTATTTATGATGGCCTTATCTTACGCATGGAGCGTCGCTTTGTGAAGATTGTGATTGAGTCCGACTCCAAGGTGGCGGTGGGCCTCATCTCCTCTAATTCTGAAGTCCCTTGGCAATGACGTCCATGGGTTAGCAGAATCAAGAGGTTGGGGCAGATTGTGTCCTTACAGTTTTCGGTGATCCCCAGAGAAGGTAATGGGCCGACGAATGGAATGGCTAAGGAGGGAAGCCAGAATCAGGTTTCAGCTATTTTTGAGCATTCCAGGGAGCTCAACCCGCTCGTTCGTGGCCTGTTATTCCTGGACAGAGTAGGCCTTGGCTTTGTCAGATGCTCTCATGTGTAGTTCATAGTGTGTTTTCCATTTTTTGGGTTTTCAGGGAGTGGGGAGGCTGTGGATGGTGGCTCTGCTGTTTGGTAGGGGTTGCCTCTCTCATAGGGTTGGTGGTACTCCTCTCTCCTTTGTTGGCTCCCCTGATTGTGTTGCAATTTGGTGGGGCATCTGGGCAGCCAAGTGTCTAGTTGCCGGTTGCTGCTGAGGTGCTGATGCACCCCTGCGGTCTTTGCTTAGTTTCTGCTTCCCCTGTTTTTTTCCCTGCCTTTACTCCTGGCTGCTGCCTATGTGCTATTGAGGGGTGTCTTCTCTTGGAGATGTCGTTGTAAAGGGTGGCTTTGGGATTTGGTTTTGTTTGGGATATTAGCAGAAGTTTCTTTTTCTCTTTTGAAGGGGATAGCTGGGAAGGTTGTGGCCTCCTTGGTGCAGTAGAAGTGGCAGCGGGGTGGTTTTGTATAGGTGGATCAATGCTGGTTGGGCGAGTGGCATTTGGTTGGTTGGGAGAGTGGCGGGTTCAGCCCATGGGATCTTTAGTAGGTCGCCGAGTGGAGGAGTCGGCTTTTTGTCTTCTTGCTATTGCTTAGCTAGGTGTCCTCCGGGTAGTTGTCTGACCATGGAGGGGCCTTTTTTTTATTATTTTTTTTGGCTTGGTGTTTTTATTTTTTCTGTTTCTGTGTTGTAGATATGATAGGTGAGGCCCGAAGTTTTGTGTGGCGCCCACCCGAAAGTGTGCCTGTACATCTCCTGTTCAGTTTTAAATGATATAGGGGCATTGCCCCGTTTTTTGAAAAAAAAAAAAGAATATCAAGGATTTGCTTGTTTGCTTGTTCAAATCATAAATCATATGGCAAAAATCATATTAGTATAAACAATGTAACATAGAAACCATATCAATCCAAACAATTGCAACCATCAATTCATCTATTTTAATCATACAGATACGAGACACGTTGGGATTCACTCACCTATTTATGGTAAGGTACTTGAATCCTTTGAAGAATCGGACACGTTGGAAACTATACTTCAAATCCATATTAAGATGATTTAACATACCACAATTCAATTATATTATTCCAACAAGTTGAGTCCACCTTTGATCCAAGCAAGATGACCCAACATTAATTCTTAAATTTAAAATTTGGAAAACAACAGGGGTTGTCGATCAATGTAGTTAATCGATCAAGATAGCTCGAGGGTCCTCGATTGATCTTTCGATTGCTCCACCATGGATCGATAAAATCCAAATTTAGTTCCTTAAGTCTCTAAACACTTTTGACCACCTTCGATCGATCGAATCGATCGAACCCTACTTGTCGATCGATTGAACTTGGTCAAATTAAATCAGTTTACTTGTTAAACAAAAATGTCGATTTCAGTCAATATGTTCGATCGATCAAAACAGCTTGAGGTTCTCCTCAATCGATTGAACTTGGGTTCCGATCAATCGAAATTGAATTTTGAATTAAGTTTTTTGGTCTCTGGATAAAAATCATCATCTTCGATCGATCGATCGAAGTCAAATGAGTTCCGTTTGTTACACAATCCGATTTCTGAAAATTCTAGCATTTGTATTCCATCTCTATTCCTTTTATAAACTCAATCAAAATAAGGGTTTGACCCGATACAACTACTAATTTTCTATCAACAAAAATTAGGAAAACAGAGGGTTGTTCGGATTCGTAATATTCAGTTTTTGAAGTCAAATTAATTTTGCAACATTGTTTATTGTCAACAATACCTTCTGTTGATCACTGTGAGAAATTCATTTGTCAGATCAATTTAGGATTTAAGGCTCTAACATGATTCAACCTTAAGATCCATAAGTTTGAGTTTTCATAGACCGAGACAACTGGATTTCGCGCAACCGATCTCTCAAAATACAGGATCTCACTTGAAAATTTAATTCTTAACATTAAAACTTCTCCGTAGATCAAAGCTACAGGCGTAGTGTCCATTCACCATGTTCGTTGGTTAGATATATGGTTGTTTAACAGAGAAAGCAAAAAAAATTACTCGAGCAAGTGATAGAAAACATACCTACAGAGGCTTCTCTTTCTTGGGGATTCTCTCTGTCTTTGACTGCTCTTGTTTTAGCGTTTCACTGCGGAATTTCCTAGGATTTCTCCCTTTAAATTGAGAAAGAGCCCCAAATTTAGAAGATTCCACTAGGGTTTCTATGGGTTTGGGAAAAAAAAAAGTTAAAATCCCACCGTATTAGGAGTCAATCCCTTAACCTATCCTTCCATTGAAAGTACTCCCACCAACTAGTCTAATTACTTGGTTTTATTAATAAAAATAAATTAATTTATTATTTTTTGTTAACTAAGTCCTTAGTCAGTAATGTAGTTCAAAATAGTGCCTATGGCTTCGTATAAACTTGTATAAAAACGTGATGTGAAGTGCAGGTTATAATCTAATACGATAGAACTCAGTACTCTATGCAATCATATAACTTGGTATAAAGCTTGGCAAGTACATCTATAGAGTAGTTAATACAGATGCGAATAAAATGCGCTGACTTGGTTAGCTGACCAATGATTACCAAAACCAAATCATAATTCTTCTTGAGTCAATGAGAATAAAATGTGGACCAACCTTATCTTTATGGGACGAAACAAGTAATAAATAAATTACTAACCAAACAAATAACAAATCTAAAACCGCTTTGAATTCAAATTATAAAAAGGACAACCAAACAACTAATGTTCTTTTATTTCAAAACAAATGAATTAATGGGGACAACCAAACAACTAATGTTCTTTTAATTCAAAACAAATGAATTAATGGGTTATCTTTTAAGCGTTATAGCATATTTTTTTGAAGAAAACAAAATTCAAAATGTGGACCAACCTTATCTTAGTGGGACGAAACAAGTTATAAATAAATTACTAACCAAACAAGTAATAAATTTAAAGCTGCTTTAAATTCAAATCACCTTTTAATTAAAATAATAATAATTAGTGGCTCTCTTTTAAGTATTATAAGATAATTTTTTAAAGGAAAAAAAAAAAGTCAAAATGCGGTGAGTGTGGATCGAACACGCGACCTTCAGATCTTCAGTCTGACGCTCTCCCAACTGAGCTATCCCCGCTCAATGCATTCAGTGATAGAAATGTCCTATTTTCTTCACCAAAATGGAAGTTACATTCATTTCAAATACTGATTTGACAATAAAGCATTCTCTCATTACTTATTTTGATTAAATTGGAAAAATATATGGTCTGTATTTAAATTTCAATATCTCACAACAAATGTTATCGGATTCTGATGCTACGCATATGTTGTTTTGATTTGATGGATTTCAGCTGCCCCGGATGCAAATTTCAGACCCAGTTTCTAGATATTATGGCCTCAAGCGTGGAGAAGAAGTGAAAATCATCCGACCCAGCGAGACGGCAGGCTGATATGTCACGTACCATTTAGTTGTCTAAGTAATACGAGATTTCGTTTTTGTAGAGCTTAGTGTTTCAGACCTGGAGTTTTTGAGTAGTCCATATTTGATTTATTTGTTGCGGAATGCTATGCCCTGTGGCACAACTTGGCAAAACCTCAGCTGGACTTTCGTTAAAAAAAACAAAAAAAAAACAAAAAAAAAAAAAAACAGAAACTATGCATGAATTCATTCAATTTCTGTTGAGAAATGGGAGAAGAAATAGCATCACATCTGATTGCTATTTCCTCATGCAAACCACACACACAAAGCAAATTCCCCTCAACCCTGCTTCAATTCCCCATAATACCCAAATCCGGGTTTCTGCCACCGGAAAACTGCCAAAGATCACAAACTACTCAAATATCTCAATGACTCAGATGCTGAAATCCGGTCTCCCGGAGACCAGAAAACCCCCTAATACCCCAAAACACCCCCTCAAAAGATACAATAGAGAGAACATAAATTAGTAGCAATTCATGAAACTACATCCACCATTGCATTTCTAACAACTCCATCTCCAACCCAAACACTCCATTTGAAGCAAAAACCAAAACCCACCAAGATTTCAATGAAATTCAGAAGACCCAAATCCTAGATTGATGAAATAACAACCACCTTCCTTTTTTCAAACCATCTTCCCTCCAAGAACTGTCCTTTTGAAAATTCAAAAATAGTGATGTAAGAACAAGTCCTGTTGAGACGATGCTGGTCCAATTTCTTCCTCCAAACATCTCAACCCGTCACCAACCTCAGCTGGACTTATGGTCATTGGTCAGCCATGAAGGCGCAGGGGCATTTTGGAAATTTTGGAAATGGACCCCGCATTAGCACTTGACCTATCATCACGCGTGCCAGTGAGGGTGATGTTTACCTGGACATACTGGTTGGCTTAGCATTATATATATATATATATTTCTTTAGTCTTGATCAAGGTGTGCTGTAACGGCTGTTACGCGGGTTTAACGGCGGTTATGTAACAGTAAGAGTGACAACCGTTATATGCTACTGGTTGTAAAAAAAAATGGTCCATAATGGACCTATACAAGGTTTTTTCAGTTTTATTTTTTTATTTTTTTCTTCAAATAAAAAAGAGACTATAATGGCTGTTATGGGCTGTATTGTAACTGTAATGGTGGTGGCCGTTGTTCTTACGAAATGCTGTAATCCTGACAAGTAAAATTCCTTATATCTAGCATAGATGGTGACATTCCCTTTTGAAGAAGCTACCCCATGCCAGCATAGGTGACGGGTGCAATATGAAGCCTTTTGGGAAGGTGGGTCTTGTGCTTGCAGATGATCTGGTCCCGGAACCAGGTTGTCACTCCTTGTCAGGGCTGACCATCCATCTTAACCACTCACCATGTGCTTAACAGACCTGATTAGCCTATCCCTCTTAGAAAATCACTTTAGCTGGATGATCTTAATCTTCTCATGTGAATTAAATTAATCAATTCTCCATTAAATTGGATGGATTGTCAAACCATGCAAAACGTATTCCCTCCCTACCATACTTGAGAATACAACCTAAATCAATGATGCAAACTCAAAGGAGAATATAGTCCATGAAATAGATACATTGTGGTTTTTACACCATGGGGCATTCATGATATGATCCTAATGTTTTTGTCTAAATTCCATGACCTATACAACACATATATGGTGACATTTGAAAACAGACCATTAGCCACTCTTCAAGGTGACCTAGAAATATATATATCAACGTTTGTTAGCCATCTAGCATAGGCACAACACGAAGTGGGTTCGCCAATTCAAGAGTCATGCTAATCTTATCACTCATGTCGGTATCTTGCGGCTTCATCCCATCAGGAAGCTTCCAAGAGAAAGAATGTAAAAGAGAGGCCAACATTACGTGAAGCGTCCTAAATGCAAGTGGTAAGCCTGGACAAATCCTCCGGCCCGATCCAAACGGTATGAGCTCAAAATCATGACCTTTGAAGTCGATGTCACTTTCCAAGAATCTCTCAGGCCAAAAATCACATGGATTAGCCCATATTTTGGGATCTCTCCCTATGGCCCATACATTAATCTTGACCGTAGTGTTCTTGGGTATGGTGAAACGGTTGATTGCTATATCCTCTATAGTATCACGAAAGAAGAATGGAGCTGGTGGATGCAAGCGCAGGGTCTCCTTCATGACCGCTTTTATATATTTGAGACTGGCAATGTCTGAGTCTTCTACTTGTCTAGAGCCAATGGTCTCCCTGAGTTCCGCTCGAGCTTTTGCCATTGAATCTGGATTTCGAAGTAACTCTGCCAATGCCCATTCTATGGCGGCTGCGCTTGAATGAGTTCCAGCGATGAACATATCCTGGAAATTGAAATTGCTCAACTTTAAAAAGTGTAAAATCAAGAATTAATTATGGGCCTTGTATGCGTCTGACATCCAAATGGTCTAACAGTTGCACCAACGGAAGATTATCAGACCAGTTGAAAACGAATCCATATCCTATGCTTACCACAAGTAGGGATTTTCTGCTTGTTGGAATGTGATTGTTTCAGGTTATTATGGGCATGCATTGTCATCATTGACTGCATTAAATGTAGAAATTGATGATGTGGCTCAATCACATTGCAAGAAGCAGGATATTTCTGCTTGTTACAAGAGGATCCGGACTTAAGTGAAAATATGCCAGTTGCATATGCATTTTATGCATTTACCACATGGGTATTACAATTCTCCACTTTGCCTTTTAATGAAAAAATAAAACAAAAAAAAATGAGGAATTTTGGGAATTTCTCTTGAAGGTATCTCTAGAGAATTTCTAATTGTCTAGGCATTATTTGGAAGATTACAAATTATTGAGAAATTGCGGTAAAAAATCGCTATAAAATAAATAAATAAAGCAGATAAAATTTATAAACCAACAGAGAACGTGAAAATTTTAATGGAAAATGGGGAACATCTTATTACCTCCTAACATGAATGGTGTCTTGGTGCATACGGTTTTTGTACCAGTGGCCAGCACTCATTTAGCATTTAAAAAAAAAAAAAAAAAAATTGGAATCAAAAGAAGAGAAGTGGGCCATGATTCAGGTGGGCCATACAAATGGAAACCATTTTAAAGGTGAGCATTATCTTGTACTCTTTTCAATCGTGAGGTCCACTATAATCACATATTGATAGGAGATTTAGCCAAATTGGACTTAAAATGGCCGGGGTAACAAAGTGGTGGTGGAGTGGATTTTACGTACAAGCTCTGCTTCGAATTTTGATGGCAAGCTAAAATTACGTCCCTTTGCAATCCCTAAACAGTTGCAATCCTGAGTGGCTGCAACAAACTGGCCTGTGGTCTGTGGGCCCCACCATGATATATGTGTTTTATCCACCCATTCATCCATTTTGGATCATTATTTTAAGGCATGGCTCAAGAGGCAGATTCAAATCTCAGGTGCAGCCAATCAAATGGAGCATTGGTGATTGAATTTTTCAAGAGCTTTCTGTGGCACCAAGAAATTTTCAATGATAGCATCAATTCCTACTGCAATTTTGTGGTCCACTTTAGCTTTGAATCTGTATTATTTTTGGGTTATATCCTAAAATTATCTGAAAAAAATGGATGGACGGTGTGGATTTAAGAAATACATCATCGTCAGGCCCACGTGAATTTCCTTTGCTTGCTGTGAGGTGCAGGGGAGTGGATTAATGGGTGAGATCCGGCCTCACCTAAGACTGTGCCCCCTTACCGTGGGGCCCACCTTGATTTGTGTATTCTGTATCCACTCCATCCATCCGTTTTTTCAGATCATTTTAGAATATAAGAAGATCCAATTATCGGGTTGACCAAAATATAAGAAGATCCAATTATACCAAAATATAAGAAGATCCAATTATCAGGTTGATCCAATTAAAGGCATTAAAAACTTCTTTAGGGCTCACATTAATGTTTCCCTAGTTTTTACGAAACCACTAAAGAATTTGATTGAAAAATATGATTTCATTTCCAAAATTAGAAGCATTTTGGATTAGGGTGAGTTTTGTTGCACCAAATACATTGAAATTTCTGATTAATCATGAAATTAATATCCAGAAAAACGCACTTAGTTAAAATTTATTAAAATGAACTCTAAACTACTGTAAGTTGCAAAAAATATGTAAGAAACAAGATGAGATGTTACCCCGAGTACGCCCTTTACATCATCACGCCCAATTTCCAAGCAATTCTGTTCTGTTTCATCGAGAAGCACATCAAGGAAATCATTTCTTCTAGTGTGGTCCGATGACATTGATCTATACAGCATTCGTTCATCAATCATTCTATCAAAAACTTCAAAGAGCTTTCCAAGATGAGCCGTCATCCGCCGCCTTATGCCTTGTGGATCTATAGCCCTTAGCATTGGGAAATAGTCGACGAGATTCGGCCTTCCAGATTCTTTCATAACTCCTGTCACTATATCCTTGAAATCTTGTGCTGATTTGGAGTTGGGGTCCACCAGATTCACGGAGAATATGGTGTCTGATAACAAATTGATGATAGAAACGAAAATGACTTCCCGGATAACCACAGGTTGTTCTGTTCGGCAATGGTCATGCAGTTGGGCGAGGAGCTCTTGCACTTTCTTGATTCGAAGGGTTTTACTAGCTTCGAGTCTTGCAGCACTAAACATTTGTGTGGTACATATCTTTCGTAGCTTTCGCCAACGTTCAGTTGGCTGAGACCATACAATGGATGAGTCGTTGAAGTTAAGTGCATGAAGGGCGTCTACAGCGTTTCGAGCGGTGCAAGCTTGGTCGTTCTTTTGGAGGATTTCTTTTGCCATATTTGCTGATGAGACGATGATGGTGGTTTTGCAGCCTAGCCTTAGAGTCATTAGTGGGCCATATGTCTTGGCGAGCTCAGTGAGTGACTCGTTGGGTTTGTCGCCGAGCTTGAAGAGGCTTCCTACAATGGGAAGTGGGATGGGCCCTGGTGGGAGCTTGCCATTACAAGATGCTCTCTTTCTTGCAAGTAAGAGAACGTGAATGCATGCCAACACTATCAAAGTCCATGGGAGCATTGTGGAGTAATCCATTGCTCTCTCTCTCTCTCTCTCTCTCTCTCTCTCTATCTTATCGTCTCTATTAGAGAACACATGGATATGGTCCATAGAAACGGGGAGTTATATGATAGTCAGGCAGTGCATGATGCTTGATACACAGGCATTCAGAAACTATACATGTGGCATATATTAATCTTAGTTAAACCGGCTAATTGTAGAACCCATTGTCACTGAGTCACAGTCCCAAAATTAGATTGATTGAACGATTCTGATCTTTGAAATAAAGGATATTATAAATTTTAGACGGTCCAATAAATGTCCACTTATCGCTTAATCAGATTATTAAATATGTGATGCATATAAATTAGGTCGCGTAATTCGGACAGTTTATTAAAAGCTACTAGCATGCCACGGATACATTTGTAATTAATTTTAAGTGCCTGTGTATCATCCATGACACGCTGGCAGAGTATTAAAGTTTTCTCATGGAAAGAAAAGGAAGATTACTCCTTGGAATGGGCGCAATCCCGTGAGCTAATCTACACAATTGGTTCCTCAATGTAAGTCACATATTTCAGAAGCTCAAGGTCTTACAAGTCGATGATGTGTGAGGTGTCTCTTCCGTATTTTTGCGGCAATGATACGCTAGCTGACTAAGGTGCCAAGGTAAGATGATACGCCGTAGCTCCAACTCACACCAAGATCTCAAAAGGTATTATAAATTGAGGAGCTAATTTCCCCTTAATTCTAAAATACATCAATTCCTTCATTGGTGAGACCTTCAGAAATACATGATCTTTAATTATGAATTTCAAGTCATGCATTCTATTATTTGCATAACTCTTCTACTTACTCTAGGCCGCTAACAATCGTTTCATGATAATCTCTCATTTTTTCCGTGGCTTCTTGAACGATATTGAGTCCAACTAAACCCTTCTCTCCTACTTCAGTCCAATAATTCGACGCACGACATGGGCCACCATAGAGTGCTTCATAAGGGGCCATCCTGATGCTAGCCTGATATAGTTGTTGTTATACACGATCTCTACAAAATGGAGATTATCGTCCCAACTTTTCTTAAAATCCAAGGAACATGCACATAAGAGATCTTTAAGTATCTGATTCACATGTTTAGTCTATCCAATAGACTGAGGATGATATGATATATTGTAGTCTGAAATAGTGCCCAAGACTTCCTGTAAACTTGTATAAAAGCGTGATATGAAACGCGGGTCATACTATAATACGATAGAACTCAGTACTCTGTGCAATCATAGAACTTGATATAAAGCTTGGAAAGTACATCTATAGAGTAGTTAATACAGATGAGAATAAAATGCGTTGACTTCGTTAGCTGATCAATGATTACCGAAACTAAATCATGCTTCCTCTGAGTTAACGGGAGCCTAACTATGAAATCCATCGAAATGTAGTCCCATTTTCATTCCAGTATCATTAAAAGTTATAGAAGACCAGAGGGATTTTGATGATCAGCCTTTACTTATTGATAGGTAAAACATCGTGATACATACTTGATTATTTCCTTCTTCATATTCGTCCAACAAAATGATCGCTTCAAGTTCTAATATATCTTAGTTCCACCCAGATGAATTGTAAACTTAGATCGGTATGCTTCATTTAGGATTTCTTCTCTTAGTTTTGAAATATCTAGCACACACAAACGATCTTGATTACGGATACCCTTATCCTCCCAAACCTTATATTCATATTCATCTTTATTATGTTGTTTGATCATAATCTTTATTAACCATTCGTCGTTTTCTTCAACTCTTAGGATTATTTCCTTTAAGGTTTGCTTAATCATTATATTACCAAGATGGATATGCCACTCTCGAAATTATAGCTTTACTTCAAATTCTTACATAAAATCTAACATCTCATCTAATCATTAGCTTGATTATACATTGCTGCTTTATTGCTTCCTATTAATTGATTTAAAAGGATGACAACCTCAAGTGCAGGACTGCGATGTAGTTTTAAATCGATGAGACTGAAATCGAATCCACAAGGACTTATATTTGTGTATTTTTAAAAAAAAAACTTTACAAATAGAATTAAACCAAAACTAACTATAAAATTTGAATTGGATGAAGTAATGATTGAAAGCTAAATAATATAATGAGAAAGTCAATAGGAGAAAGCACTAGAGCACCAAGGATGATCCACTTCTAGCCATTCTCAATGCCTAATTCATTTGATTCAATTAGACAACTCAACTGGAATTAAAGTTCTATCCTCTCCAGCTAGATAATAGAGTGGTTAATTCATCATTCATAAACTAAAATTGATCTTGAACTTCAATTGATTCAGTTTCAACATAAAGCATCATAGTATTAATCACAAGGAATTCAAAGTATCTATCGTGCCCGTAGTCTATATTAGATCAATGAATTTTACAAATCAATCCCTTGCAAAAGAGAAACAATCAATCTTAGACTTCCTAAACATCCAAATGCACAGAGTCAACATTGGATAAAAGTAAAATAAAATTTAAAGCTTTATTTAAACCAATATCAATGAATTATTCAACATTTAAACCAAATAACTTGAATCAAAGTAAATTAGAATATTAAAAAATTACTACAAGCTTCACCTCTTAGACTTGGTTAAGAGATTTAGCCAACCAATCTCATAGTTGAACAAAACTCTAACAAAAATATGAAAAAGAAATTAGAATCGAAAGATTAGAAAAGAATAATGGCTTCGCGAAAGCTCCGTAACTCCCTGCTTTTTCTCTCAAACCCTAATTCGTCTCTAAACTAGCTAGCTTGAAACATCCCTTAAAATAGAAAAAATCTGCATCAACTTGGAACATACATCAATTTTTGTACTTTTGTTACTCATTAGTCAAACCGACATTAAGCTTTAGTTGTACCCTCACTTTAGTCACAGCAATGCATCCTCTAGTTGTAACTAAATTATTTCAAAATATGTCTGAAGTCTTTGTCGTCTTCAAGTCAGAGTGAACCCTACTTTGGTTGCACCGAATTATATTCGGTTGCAGCTGAATTATGTCTGAAAATCACAGTTTCTTGCTACTCTTCTTTGCATATTCGATCGGACCGAACCAACCTTAGGTGGGACCGAACTATCTGTTATTTTTATTAATAGACTATTTAATTTTTCAATCTTTTCTCTCCCTCATTTGTATTTGGATTTCTTAGATCTTTGGCACTCGAATTCTTCAATATTACCTTCATAGATCCAATCCTTATTCACTTAGTCATTTTTCAAATATTAAATCATCGCTTTAATCATCCTTTTCATCTTAACTCTTCAAATTACCTTGCATAGAAAAACTTACACAATTAGATCAATTAAACACACATATGCTTACGAAAAAAATGGAAAATAAGGAGGAAATATGTAATATTTCACACTCAACACACCTCCAACCATCATTTTGCTAATCCCGAGCAAAATATGCGAAAAACTAACTCCAAATCTCCAACTTCAAACCTTTCTCAGAAAAACTAAATTCTATGTAATCTAAGGCATATATGAATAGAATTCAGATATACAAGGTCAAAATATCATCAATCTATTACCTAATATGATTAGTTAACCATTAATCTAAGTTATTTTTTTATTAATCAATTGATACATAGAATACATTCAACATTAAGTTCATAGTGTGTTCCGTGAATTCTAATATCAAGTTCCCATAAATATATAATATATATTAACAATTTTTTGCACTAACCAATGACCGAGCTGCCATGGAAAACGGGGAGGTCGGCCAAGTTTAATTTTTCAATATATGTAATATGACCGGGCTGAGTGATTTAATTGAATTAGCTTGGTTAGTGTCAGCTCTACTTGAGAGAGTGGATTACGAGAGATACATAATCCCGCGATATCACCCAAGACGGTTTGGCCCTTACCGTGGGGCCCACAATGTCTGTATTATATATCCATGTCGTCCATCCATTTTTTAGATCATTATAGGGAATTATCCAAAAAAAAGAAGCATATCCAATAATCAGGTGGACCATACATAGTAAATAGTGGTGATTGAACACTATCATTAAAAACTACTTAGGGCGCACCTTGATATTTTCTTAGTGTTTATTTGCCATCCATATGTTGATAAGGTCAAATAAGCCTGGATGAAGGGAAAAAAACAAATATCAGATTGATTCAAAACTTTTGTGACCCATTAATTGTCAATCACCACTGTTTCCTATGGTATGGTCCACTTGATATTTGGATCTACTTCATTGTTTAGATAATGCAATAAATGATCTGGAAAATCGGATGGACGGCTTGGATACAGAATACATACATCAAGTGGGTGCCACAATAAGGGTTGCACCATCTTGTGTGAGTTTGGGATCTCTTGATTGGCAAAGGTTTGAAACTTGCCCTTTACACTTTGATTTTGTCTTATAAAAAGCATTCACTTAGTAAGTGACTTTGTTCTAGTTGATTGAGTTGAAATTCACCACCCGAGTTACAACCCTAATAGAGGTGTTGCTGGGCCCCCTATTTTGTAGGTGAGATGTTCTTATTAGAGACAAGGCTGAAAAGTCAGCACTCTCCACAACTTGTGTGCCCAACCAAAACAATGGAAATGAGGATGTATATATGGAAACATTTCAAATGCTAAGCCCCTAATATAGATTTTATATAACATCTAACTCATTAAGCAAGACAAGGGACAAACAAATAAATAGCCAGATTAAAAAGTTGAATGAATTGTATGTTGAATAATAGGGACTGGATGAAGGGGGAGTTAGGTTTGGGGTATTATTTATAATTATAAGAGCAAAAACATCATTTACAAATGTCATTTTATTAATCTTGCTATGATTATTTTGTTATGTCCAATATATATATATCCCAATGCTTAGCTACGCACCAATTTGCATGGAACTCATGCCAACTTTTTGAGAACTAATCATACGTGATGTGATTCCAAAATCTAAACAGTGCACGTGATCGATATAACACCCCGTGAAACGCCCAGGGCCTAACTTTTACTTTGATTCAAAACTTTAGTGGGCCATGGAAAAAGAAAACAGTTTCCTCCATTGATTAGCATCTCTTTTTTTATGACCCACCAGAGTTTTAGATCAGGGTGAAAATTGGTCCCTTGGGGTTTCATGTGATTCTGCATCACATGCACCGTTCGGATTAGATGCCCATGACACGTGTGCAAAGGCACGCGCGCGTGCACACACACACACACACACACACACACACACATATACATATATATATATATATATATATATATATATATATATATATATATATATATATACACACACGAATACTTAGCTGTGCACCAATTCTCTTGCAAACTTTTTGAGAACTCCTCATACGTGATGTGAGTCCAAAATCTGAACAGTCTACATGATGCAACACCCCATGAAACCCCCAAGGCCCAATTTTTACTTTGATCTAAAACTTTGGTGGGCCATGAAAAAAGAAAACAATTTCCTCTCTTAATTCGCATCTCTCTTTGCTATGCCCCACCATAGTTTTAGATCATGGTGAAAATTGGTCACTTTAGGTTTCATGGGATGCTGCATCGCATGGACTGTTTGAATTATACGCCCATGACACTTGTGTAGAGGTGCACAGGTGAGCATGCCATATATATATATATATATATATATATATATATATATATATATATATGGGAAAATGTACAATGAGCTCGAGCGTATTACGGTCGTCCATGAGGTCAAGCTGTGTGGGCCCCGCCGTGATGCCTTTCGAACATCAACACCATCCATCAGATGCACCATTCCATCGTGGGTCTGGACGGCCCAAAATCAAGTCAATCCGTGACTTTTGTGGGCCACGCCACATACAAAAGTGCAGAGGGGCCGTGCACCATTAAAACATTCATAACCATTTTGGACGGCCCACCGAGATGTGGTTTGCAAATCCAACCCATCCATTATGTGTGTCCCACTTGAATGAGGGTTCAGACCAAGTTTCAGGTGCATGGAAAACTCAGGTGGGCCCTACAAGTGTTTTTATATGTTTTTGGCATGTATTCACATGATTTTAGATGGTATGGCCCACCTGAGTTCCGTATACAGCTGATTTTGGGCCGTCCAGGCCCACGATGGAATGGTGCATCTGGTGGACGGTGTTGATGTTTGAAAGGCATCACGGTGGGGCCCACATAGCTTGACCTCATGGACGACCGTAATATGCTCGAGCTCATTGTACCTTTTCCCTATATATATATATATATATATAGGCATTTTTAGGAATAATTGAAAGAAAGATATTCACCTGGCATATAACAAAGGGGAAAGGTGGTATAAGTCATAACTCCATTTAAAAACCTGAAAACTTGAGTAGATATGAGTAGGCTCAAACTTTATCAAGTCTTGAAATTACTTGACTCGATACTTTATAAAATTATTAAATTAAAATGGATACTAATAAATATTTTCAACAGCTAAATAACTTGAACTAGAAAATGATAATATTGAAATCATATTACTGCTAGAGCTGGGCAGAATCCGACCCGATCAGATCTGAAGGCCAGGACTGGGTCGGATTGAGTAGGCTCACTCAAATCTGACCGTACATCGAGTCGAGTTCGGATCAGTGGCTAATCCAGACCGATCCGATCCGATTGGATTCGATCGGATCCGGTCGGGTACTATATAAGATATTTTTACCTATTTACTACCCTCACCTGAATGAAGCCCTAATCCCTAACCCTTCTCTACCCTTCCTCCCTACTCTCACCCTTCCCCCATCCTATTTCCATGCACCGGTCAGTCTCATGGGGTCACTTGTTCTTGACACCATCACTCTCCATCTCAATGCCTCCACAGCCCCAACTATGTTGACTGTCAGATTGTCACCAGCATGCAAATATTTAAAACAGAAATGTCCAGATTGTCAGATCGTCAACGGTGTTGATGGTACCACAGACGATGGCTTCAAACTTACTGAATGCGCCTCGGTCTCAGCCTCTAGTTCAATTAAGGCTCTTTAATGGCAGCCCAACAGTGCCATCAGAGTCATTGAGGACAGAGAAGCAATCTTTGTCTTTCGATTTAGATAGTTGAGAGAGAGAGAGAGAGAGAGAGAGAGAGAGAGAGAGAGAGAGAGAGAGAGAGAGAGAGAGAGAGAGAGAGAGATGTATTTAGATTCTCAACAACATCTCTTTGTTCTTACACATCCAAATGGCCAATCCTTTTCCAAACCACCATGGAATTTTTTCGTATTTTTCGATTTTTAAATTTAAAATAAAAATAAAATAGAAGACCCGATCTGAACCATACTCAATCTGATCCGACTAGGTTTCCTTGATTGAGTCAAACTTGGTTCAGATTAGGCCAGTAATGCATCAGATCGGATCGAGTCAGATGACCCGGACTCGGTCCCAGATCGGATCGAGTTCAGGTCAGTGCATTGAAAATTTCGGACCGAGTCGAGTTGGACCCAATTCGGTCCAACTCAACTCTATGCCCACCTCTATATTACTACAATGGATTAACCGGCCGGTTCTCTAACTTGATTTTTGGTGTTTGAATTTTCCTCCCACATGATATTTTATTAAAATCATTGCTGGTTGATGTAGATCCATCTCTACCAAAATTCTCCATCTACTCTCCCAATCTGTATTTGCCCAATATGTGTTCTTTTGTTGACATTCTGAAATAAATAGAGCTTCAAACATCGATGCAGTTACACAAGCAATGTTCAAAATTACAGAGTTTTAAAATGGAATTTTGCTGATTACGTTTCAGATTGATTCAAAGAACTGATTCAACAATGAAACTCATTGAATTGGACACATAATCATGCATGGCACATTCCCTTTCTTAAGTAGCTCCCTACTAGTTGTAGGTCTTTACAATCACTAAGTATAGGAAAATATAGCTCCAATCAATGGTGCTGAACAAAACCTTCTAGAGCACATGACTATTATCATATATGCATTAACCATTTCTACACCAGGAGACATCCATGGTGTGGCCCCTAAGATTCTTGGGTCCAAATTTCATGATAGTTAACCACATATGTTGTGACATTTGGAAATGAAACAAGATTTACTCATCTAGGCAATGTTAGCAATCTATTGTAGGGATAGCTCGAAGAGGAGCAGCTAATTGCATGGTGATGCCGAACTTGGAGTTCATGTCTATATCGGATGGCATCATTCCATTGGGAAGTTTCCAATCAAACGAATGGAGAAGAGAGGCCAACATTAGATGGACCATCCTAAATGCAAGTGGCAAGCCTGGGCAAATCCTCCGGCCTGATCCAAACGGTATGAACTCGAAATCTTGACCTTTGAAGTCAATGTCACTGCCCAAGAACCTCTCGGGCAAGAAGGAGGATGGGTCTTTCCAAACGTTGGGATCTCTCCCTATAGCCCACACATTCACTGTAACCCAAGTGTTCTTGGGTATGGCAAAGCCACTTATTTCAACATCAGTTATAGTTTTGCGAGCAAAGAGCGGAGCCGGTGGATGCAAACGCAAGGTCTCCTTCACGATGGCTTGTAGATATGGGAGTCGGGCAATGTCTGACTCTTCCACTTGTTGTCCTGAGCCAATTGTCTCCGTGAGTTCCAATCGAGCCTTTTCCATACAATCTGGGTTGCGGAGCAGCTCCGCCATGGCCCATTCGACGGCGGTTGAGCTTGTGTCACTTCCAGCAAGAAATATATCCTGATGATTGAAATTGCATGAATTTATAATTAAAGGAAAGAAGAAAAAGAAATATATAAACTGACGCAGAAATTGTACGGTGAAAACAATTAGTGGGAATTATAACGTCCCAAGGCATTTGAACATTAATAGTGCTTTGGTGCTTCAAGTTTTTTTAGCAAGTGGGGCCCAATTCTCAGTAATTCTGGCCGTTGACTTCTCGATTGATGGAATATGAGTTAAAGATTTTTCATATTGGATGATTCTATTTATCTGATCTGTGAATAAATGATATTCTCGACTGATGATGGATTTTCACCCTAACCATGTTCTGTTTTCTACTAAGGATATGTTTTATGAATCATCCAGTGCTCGTTGCGATTTCCTTCAATATCAACATTCGAGCCCTAGAGACTAAGTTTTGTTTGAATCACCCGTCTATCCACCCATCCATCATGAGAATGGTGTCGCGAAGCCCATTATGAGGCCGTAAACGTAATGCAGCAACCGTTATACGTTATATGGTCGTAACGACTGTAACAATTATTATGAAAAAAATGACTCATAATCACCATTAATGGCTGGGAGTACTCCATTGGGTGGAGCTATAGTTTTTGTAGTGGATTTCACGTCTACACGTATGTGACCTGCGCGCTTGGGCCACATGAGCGAGCGGGGTGTGAAAGTACTTTCAGACCATTGTTTAATTCCAGTTTTTAAAAGTATTGATTTTAGTATATGTGAGCGTTGTATATATGGTAACAGTCCAGATTGTCTTTTAAGTCTGGGAAACATGTTTGTAAATAGGTTATTATGTGCATTTTGATGTGTGGGGGCTAACATCCGTGGTTTCTAGTGGAAGGTAATTATGATTTATTACCATCATTGATGACTATTTTAGAAAAGTGTGGATTTATTTTATAAAAAATAAATATTATATTTTCATCAAATTTAAGTAGTGGAAAACGATGGTGAAAAAATAGTTAAATAGAAAGGTGAAAGCAAAAAAAAATCAGCTCATTGTAGGAGATGTATCCAAAAATGAAGCCGATGCAAAGCTCGGTGAGCTACTTGACAGGAAAGAGAAATTGAACAACACCATTACAATATCCGAGGACTATCATGGGCCCACTTGGGGCATTGGATCTGCTTCATTTTTGGGTCCATGCCTTAAAATGAGCTGGGAAAACACATGAATAGGGTAGATTTCTCACAGGCATGGACATGAACCCCACGTACGGCCGGAGTTGGGTCCCACATCAATTCATTCAATTCTTGCAACAACAAAGCAGTTGTGTTTTGAATGAAGGGCATTTTAACCATTTGGAAAATAGGGTTCTCAAAACTATGTAGGCTTGCTGAAAACTTAGGGGGGTTCTTTAAATATTGTAAAGGCAGACATTTCGCACGGTTAAAAGCAAGTGATGGAAAAATCCATTTATATATTATTTATACATTTTATACAATAAATAGTATAGAGAAAGCATCCTAATTCCAAACTCGCCTATGTCTTAGGGTCAAGTGGAGTAAGCCTTCATAATTATAAACTGATTACTCTGTTGGGTCCACCGTGAAAATATATTGTTTATCCACACTGTCCATCCATTTTTCCAGCTCATTTTAGGTGTTGAGCCCTAAAACTTAAGCATTTTCAAGCTCAAGTGAACCACAACACAAAAAAAATAAAAATTGAGAAGAATAATGATTTTTCTAACTTTGAAACCTTCCTGGAGCCCACAGTGAAGTTTATTTGACATTCAACCTATTCATAAGATTACAACGACATGGATGAAGGGAAAACACAAATATCAACCTGATCCAAAACTTCTGTCGTCCTCAAGAATTTTTCAACGGTAAATGTTCAGTTCACACATTTTTTTGTGGTGTGGTCGAATTAAGCTTTGTATAAGCTTCATTTTTTTTTTCAGGCCCTAAAATTATCTTGTAAAATGGATGGATGGAGTGGATATAAATACACAAATCACGGTGGGCCCCATAGAGTTTTTGGACTATGGTTCTGACCAAAAACAGAAACAAATAAAATAAATAAATAAAATAGTGTTAAGGAAGAAAGATAGTACCGCAAGTACAGGCTTGATATCATTGTCACCAAATTCAAAACTACTGTCATTCTTCTGATCAAGAAGGACATCCAGGAAATCATTTCTTCTAGGAAAATCAGATGAGGTGGATCTAGATAATATTCGTTGGGCAATCATTTCATCGAAAATTGCATACAATTTTTTGAAATGAGCAGTTGTGCGACGCCTGATGCCTTGTGGGTCGATCACCCTTAGAACTGGGAAAAAGTCGGCCAGGTTCGGCCTTCCAAGTTCTTTCATAATTTCCCACACTAGATTCTTGAATTCTTGTACAGAATCGGAGTTGGGATCAACCAAATCAACAGAGAAGACGGTATTGAATATCAAGTTGAGGGTGGTAGTGAAGGTTGCTTGGCCGATATCAATGGGTCGTCCTGATAGGCTATGCTCATGCATGTGAGCGATTAGATCTTGTACTTTCTTGCGCCGTAGGCCTTGATTGGCTGTTAGCCTTGCCATTGTGAACATTTGGGTGTTACATATCGTCCGTAGCTTTCTCCAATATGTCGTTGGCGGTGACCCTACTATAGATGATGAATCATAGAATCTAACTCCACCAAGGGCAGCAACAACGACTCTACCAGCGAAGGATTGATCATTCTTTTGAAGGACCTCTTTGGCCATGATCGATGATGAAACGACGATCGTGGTTGTGGAGCCAAGCTTAAGTGTCATTAGTGGGCCATATGTGTTGGCGAGCTGAGCGAATGACTCGTTGGGTTTGCTGCCGAGTTTGAGGAGGCTTCCTACAATGGGAAGTGGGATGGGGCCTGGTGGGAGCTTGCCATTACAAGATGCTCTCTTTCTTACAAGTAAGATAACATGAATGCATGCCAACACTATCAAAGTCCATGGGAGCATCGTGGAGTAATCCATTGCTCTCTCTCTCTCTCTCTCTCTCTCTCTCTCTCTCGCTTCCTGATATATATATATATATATATATATATATATATATATATATATATATATATATATATATATATATTGGGAAAATGGACTACTGCCACAACCTTACCTTTCATTGGTCTTCCTGATATCTTATCCTCTCTATTATTGTACATAGAAAAGGAGAGTTTTATGATAGTCTGGCAGTGTTTGGTGCTTGATACACAGGTATTCAGAAATTATACTCCTGGCACACATACCAATTGATTGAACGATTCTGACCGCGGATACATTTTGTAACTAATTTTAAGTGCATGCGTATCATCCATGACACTAGCCGACAGAGTATTAAAGTTTTCTCACATAAAGAAAGGAAGTTTGCTCTCGGAAGGAGTGGAGTACTACGTCAATCTACACAATTATTTAAAAAAAAAAGTTGGTGTTTCATCACTATACATGAGTCGCTTTTTATTTTATTTTAAATTATATGTAGCTGATTTACAACTATCTAGACCGTTCAAATTGTGGGTCGTATGTGGATGGATCGTAAATATGGTCACTTATTTACATGGTATTGATGGGCATACAGCTGTGCCATGTGTATCCTCGTTTCAACCTGAGGTCTTGGTATCGATCCCTAGTGGGGGTGGCTACCAGTGAAGTGTCAACTGACAAGCTAACTAAAAAGAAGTTGTGCCATGTGTAAGTTTGAACATTCAACACCATTTATAAAGAGTTCATAATTACAAACACGGGAATCCTACTCTTTGCTTCTCTGTGCATGTGCCAGGGAGCGTGTCCAATGAAAAGCTCCATTAGGTCACCTTGATGTGTATGTGACATCCATGCCGTTCATTATTTCTCCCCTATCGTGTTATGATGTCTTGTAATTCAACTTGATCTAATACCACGGTGAATCTCAGCTTAGCGGAATTCAACTTGATGTAATACCATGGTTAATCTCAGCTTTGCCGAATCACGTTCATTGAAAATCTCAGCTTTGGGGAATCACGTTTATTAATTAAAATAGAAACAATCAATCAACTAAAACAGAACTATGCGATTTTATGTAGATTTTTTTTATTAGAAAAAATTACTACAAAGTGACAAAGATATCCACTATAATAATAATAAAAAAACCTTAGAGTTATACCAATTACCTTTTCTAATTACAAAAAGTAACCCGATCTCCCTTGCAATGCGCACCCTAAGAAAACCCTAACCCTTGAGAAAATTTCTTTTCAAGCCCTTAAAGTATAGTTCTCTCACCCTACAAATTCCTTACCCTTTAAGACAAAACACTTGTATTCAACGAGCTTTAATCAAAATAGGGCTTAAATACCCCAATTTATGTAAAACAACGTAACAATGTCCGTCTATTAGTCGCACCATCAACGACTATTGATCGGACCGATGACAACTTTCGGTCTACCAACAACTGTTAGTCGGGCCGACAAAATCTGCTCTGCTTTTGAGAAAACTCGCACTCTATAGGTTGGACCGACACCTAGTTCAGTCCAACCAATAGAGCCCCGCTTCAACTTCTAGATTATGCAGAATCCAAGGCATCCTCACAACAGAATATGAGCCCAAAATCAAGTTGTGACTACTATAACGGGCACATGATAGGGAACAATGAGGAAGGGGATGGCCACTATTGAAAGATTATTAGGACTTACCAAAGTTCTGGGACTGGCTTGTATGGGCATTGAACAGAACATCACTTTAGCCACTTGGAAAGTCTCACTGCACCAAGGTATAAACCAAAACGTCCTACTGTTTAAACGCCTTAGAAATCTCTTGTAAACTACTATTTTTTCCTAACTTTATATAAAAACGTCTCTTGCAAAACATTATTTTTCCCAACTTTATATAGAGGGGTCATGGCCTGATTTTCAGAAGCACAACCACCCACAACAGTTTCGGGTATACGAAATTGTGTTCCATTCTTGGGTGTTGAGGTTTCCAATGGTCTATGCACATTAGATGAATCTTGTTCCATTCTTGGGCGTTGTATCCTAAGAAGAGTGTCCTGAAAAAACTTATTATATCGATTGTAACATATAAAGGGGCGCAACTATCTCAAAGAAATTAAAACGACTCTATCCACGCTTCACCCAAAAGAAAATAAAATAAAAAGCCAATCTTTGTCATCTTATTGTTGGTCATCTTGAACAGGTATGAAGTTCCATACTTTTGGTTCCCTCAAGATTTGAGCTTATATTTTTGTAGCAGTTTTAACAATTTTGACATATGATGAACCCTTAGGAAAGTTCTTCAAGTGATAGTAAATTGATTCGTATTAATACCTTTGATGGATGACACTATAAATTGTGAAGGCAAAAAATGTTCTACCTCACCATCCTTCACATGACTTATATTATCAATCGAAAAATGCTCTCGAATTTCATCTTTCAAAAAAAAAAAAAAAAGGCTCTCGAATTTAAATAAACCAGAGCTAACTGCTATCTTTTAGAAGTGGAATGAAAATCACTATCTCTACAAGAATTGCATCCTAAGTGCTCTTTATAATGTATTATGCAATTTCCAACCTTTGTTGAATTATGAAATGACTTGGAAAATAAATACAAGTTATCTTGCATGAAATGGTGGATAAAAAATTCATATTTCAAGATATCAATGAGTTAAATCTGTTAGCCCATGAAATCATCTGTTAGGAAATTAAGTTGGATAAAGTATTACAAGTTGCAATAGTTATAAAAAAAAATTCATCATCTTAAAGAGATTTTAAAAACTCCCTCCTGCACAAAACCAAAGAGCTCTCTAAGAAAAGTCTTACTACGTGTCTTCACATCGAGGAAGAAGTCAAGCTTTAGGATAAAAAAAGTTTCAAATGAGGAAGTTTTTTAAATAACTTGGTTAATGACAAAGTCCAATTTTGATGGGATTTCCTCCCAGGACTCGACCAGTCGTGAGCCTCACTCGACCGGTCGTGGGTGGCGCTCAACCAGTCAAGCGAGGCTTGACTCAAAGTCTAACGACCATCTATTTATTTTTCCCGAGGTGCTTGACCGGTCGAGGAAGGTGCTCGACTGGTCGAGTGAGCCGCTCGACCGGTCGTGGACCTTGCTCGACCAGTTGAGGTTACGCAAATTCGTTCTGCGATTTTGCGCGGATTTCGGATTTTAAGTCCTTTCGCAATAAGGATGCGGAAGGGAGTTTTCTAAAACTTTAAATAGGGGTTCCTTGGGTTTTCTAGGGTAATGAGATACACAAGAGGTTTCTTAAAGCTTTATAAGGGTTTGCTAAAGGGTTTAGGGCTATCAAAGGTGTGAGAGAAAGAGAGAAAGAGAGAGAGGAAGCTTGTGAAAGGGAGGTTCTGCTCGTAGAGGTGATCTACTGTGCACTTGATATCTCAGCGCTTCTACATCCTCATAATCGGTTAGATCTCTCCGTTTCTCTTTTATTCTCTTATTGTTTATCCACTCCTGTGTGAGTGAAGAAGAAGGTTGTAACATTCTACTTCATAGTGGATTGTTGATCTGGACGAGGTCCCTTGGTTTTTACCTCTTTGAGGGTTTTCCACGAAAAAATCTCTTGTGTTGTGTGATTTATGTTTTGATTTATTACATTGCATTATTATTCCATAATTCTGGTTTGTTTCGGGAGGCTAGATCCTAAGGTTTTGTGCAAGACTCCCAACAAAGTGGTATCAGAGCTAAGTTCATTGAATGGGTAGGATCGGTTTTATGAATTATAGAAGGTGACTCATCAAAGATGATCAGCCTCAATGGTTCTAATTGGACCATATAGAAGGCTAAGATGGAGAACTTTCTTTATTGCAAGGACCTATATTATCCAATTTTAGGCATATCAGGAAAATCCAAGGATATGTCTGATGATGATTGGAAGAAGATGGACCGAAAGGCGGTGGGATTTATTAGACAATGGTTGGACGATTCTGTATTCCACCATGTGTCTACGGAAACCTCAGCCGCTAGCCTATGACTGAAATTGGAAGGGCTGTTTGAGAGGAAGATAGCCAGTAATAAGATTTTTCTGATTAGACAACTTGTGAATTTCAAGTTTAAAGATGGTGGTTCTGTGGCTGAGCATATGAATGAGGTCAGCAATATAGTGAACCAACTCTCCTCTATGAAGATGGTCTTGGATGATGAATTGCAGGCTTTGTTATTGCTTAGTTCATTGCCTGATAGTTGGGAGACATTGGTGGTGTCTCTAAGTAACTCCGCGCCAGACGGAAAGATTTTCATAGAACAAGTTACTAGCTGTCTCTTCAATGAGGAGACAATGAGGAAGTCTCAAGAGTCCACTCAGCAAGAGGCCCTTGAGATACAAGAACGGGAGAGAGGAAAGAACAGAAAGGGTGAGAAGGCCCGAGATAAATCAAGAGGCAAGTCGAGTAACAGGAAGAATGTTGATTGCTGGAATTGTGGCAAGAAGGGCCACTACAGGCATGAATGTTGTGGTAAGAAGAACGACAAGAAATGAAAAGGAAAGGAGAAAGAAGATGAATCAGATTTCACTGCGATCGCTTCAGATGACGATGTTGTAGTTATTCTTTCAGCAAATCATGATATATATTTCACGGCTACGAGTCAGGACATCGACTGAGTGATTGACTTGGGAGCTTCTTTTCATGCGACTCCACGTAAGGACTTCCTCACAAGCTATAAGTCAGGTGACTATGGGACCGTGAAGATGAAAAATTCTAGTATATCGAAGATCGTAGGGGTCGGTGATATTTGTGTGAAGACCGATGTGGGCTGCACATTGGTTCTCAGGGATGTGAGGCATATCTTAGATCTTCGCCTCAACTTGATGTCGACGGGAAGGTTGGATGATGATAGCTATGAAAGCCAGTTTGCTGATGGGAGTTGGAAGCTCATCAATGGTTCATTGATCGCAGCCAGAGGAAAGAAGTGTTGCAACCTTTACAAGGCAAGTGTCAGTGTATGCAAGGGTGGGTTAAATGCAGTGGAAGATTCAGCTATTGACATGTGGCACAGGTGTCTAAGCCACATGAGTGAAAAAGGGCTTCAGTTACTAACGAGGAAGCCGCTCCTTCCAAACGTGACAGGTATACCTCTCAAAACGTGTATTGATTGTTTATCAGGGAAACATCATATAGTTTCATTCGTTAAATCTGCTTCTCATGTTAATAAAGTGCATGCATTAGATTTGGTTTATTCTGATGTTTGTGGTCCTATGAGGACAAAAACCTTGGGTGGGGCATTGTATTTTGTCACTTTTATAGAGATGCATCTAGGAGAGTTTGGGTTTATACTTTGAAATCCAAGGACGAGGTCTTTGATATGTTTAAATTGTTTCATGCTATGGTCGAGAGAGAGAGAGAGATAGGTAGATCATCGAAGTGCATCCACACTGACAATGGTAGTGAATACATTGACGACTTCCATGAGTATTGTAAGTCCCTGGTATACAGCATGAACAGACAGTTCCTAAGACCCCCCAGCATAATGATGTAGCTGAGTGAATTAATCGTACCATTGTTGAGAGAATTTGCATGTTATCCCATGGGAAATTGCCCAAGACGTTCTGGGGAGAAGCAATGCACACGACGATGTATTTGATAAACAGGTCTCCATTAGCACCATTGAATGGAGAAGTACCTGAGAAGTTGTGGACTGGACAGGATCCATCGTACAGTCATCTCAGGGTGTTTAGATGCAGGGCATCCGTTCACGTACCAAAGGACGAGAGGTCCAAGCTCAATATGAAGATCAAGTAGTGTGTGTTCTTAAGGTACGGTGATAAAAAGTTTGGTTACAGATTGTGGGATTCGACCGAGAAGAAGCTCGTTGGAGCAGAGATGTGGTTTTCTTTAAAGATCAATGTATAGAAGACATTGGTAAGCTAGAGAAGAACTAGTATAGTTTAAATGAACTAGAGGACATGAATCCTATTATTCCTCCCATGGTACCTGATGATGGGAGAGTACAACAAGGTACAGAGGATGAGAGAGTTTCTTCAGAAGATGGACTAGGGGACTAGCCCTCACTTGATCCACCTGTTGAGCTACAGGTGAGGAGGTCATCTAGGGACAGACAGTCATCCAAGAAGTACTCGCCACATGAGTACATTATACTGACTGGTGGGGGAGAGTCAGAAGATTATTTTAAGGCCCTATCCGACAAGCATAAGGGGGAGTGGTTGAAAGCTATGCAAGAAGAGATTGAATCCTTACATAAGAACCACACCTATGGTATGGTGAAACTGCCTAAGGGCAAGAAAGCTTTGAGTAACAAGTGGGTGTTCAGAAAGAAGATTGAGCAAAAGAATTCACAGACGAGGTTGAAGGCCAGACTTGTAGTGAAAGGGTTCGTTCGGAGGAAAGGTATAGACTTCGAGGAGATATTCTCACCATTGGTGCAGATGACATCCATACGGGTGTTGCTTAGGTTAGCGGCTAGCATGGATCTGAAGATAGAGCAGTTAGATGTTAAAACTGCCTTTCTCTATGGTGACCTGGAAGAAGAGATCTATATGCACCAACCAGAGGGGTTCAAAGTTAAGGGCAAGGAGCATATGGTGTGTAGGCTGAGGAAGAGCTTGTATGGGCTGAAACAAGCTCCACAGCAATGGTATAAGAAGTTTGACTCATTTATGTTGGAGCATAGGTATGATAGAACAAAGTCGGGCCACTGTGTGTTCACGCGCAAGTTCTTAGATGGTGACTTTTTAGTTCTGTTGTTATACGTTGATGACATGCTCATCATGGGAAAAGACATCAAGAATATCGATAGGTTGAAACAGGAGTTGGGCAAGTCATTTGCGATGAAAGACTTGGGCCTAGCTAAATAAATCCTAGGAATGGAGATAACCCGTGACAGAAGCAGCGATAAGTTTTGGCTGTCACAAGAGCGGTATATTAAGAAAGTCTTAGAGCGATTCAATATGAATGTAGCAAAGTTAGTCAGTACTCTACTGGATGGTCACTTCAGATTGAGCGATAGGCAATGTCCCAAGACGAAGACAGAGGTGGAAGAGATGTAGAAGATACCCTACGCGTCAGCTGTAGAAAGTTTAATGTATGCTATGGTGTGTACACACCCAGACATAGCATATGTTGTTTGTGTTGTCAGCCAGTATCTTGCCAATCCTGACAAAGAGCATTGGGCAGTGGTGAAATGGATACTGTGGTATTTAAGAGGCTCATCTAGGTTGAACCTATGCTATGGTGACAGTAAACATGTGTTAGAGAGCTACACAAATGCAGATATGGCAAGTGACATAGACTCCAAGAAGTCTACATCGGGGTTCATGTTCACGTTTGCAGGGGACGGTCTCCTGGCAGAGTAAGCTACAAAAGGTCGTAGCATTGTCGACGACAGAGGCCAAGTACATTGCAGTCACAAAAGCATGTAAAGAGATACTTTGGATAAAAATTGGTTTTTATAGGAACTTAGTCTGAAGCAAGAGGAGTACGTGGTCTATTGCAATAGTCAAAATGCTATACACTTGAGCAAGAATCCAAGTCAGCATTCCAAGTCGAAGCACATAGAGATTCGGTATCACTGGATCAGGGATTCTTTAGAACATAAGGTGTTACAGGTTGAGAATGTCCACATGGACGATAATGGGTCAGACATGATGACCAAGGCTTTGCTAAAGGGCAAGTTTGAGGTTTGTAGAAACCTGGCTAGATTGAAGAAGGTGAATCTCTCCTGGGTCGGAAAGGGGGAGTTTGATGGGATTTCCTCCCAGGACTCGACCGGTCGTTAGTCTCGTTTGACCGGTGGTGCTCGACCGGTCGAGCGGGGCTTGACTCAATGTCCAACGATCATCTGTTTATTTTTTCCGAGGTGATCGATTAGTCGAGGAAGGTGCTCGACTGATCGAATGAGCCGCTCGACCGGTTGTGGACCCCGCTCGACTAGTCAAGGTTACCCAAATTCGTTCCACGATTTTGTGTGAATTTCGGATTTTGAGTCATTTCGCAATAAGGATGCAGAAGGGAGTTTCCTAAAACTATAGATAGGGTTCCCTATGTTTTTCTAGAGTAATGAGATATACAAGAGGGTTTCTTAAAACTATAAATAGGGTTCCCTAGGGTTTTCTAGCGTAATGAGATATACAAGAGGGTTTCCTAAAGCTTTACAAGGGTTTGCTAAAGGGTTTAGGGCTATTAACGGTGTGAGAGAAAGAGAGAAAGAAAGAGAGGAAGCTTGTGGAAGGGAGGTTCTGCTCGTAGAGGTGATCTACTGTGCACTTGATATCTCAGCGCTTCTACGTCCTCGTAATCGATTAGATCTCTCCGTTTCTCTTTTATTCTCTTATTGTTTATCCATTCCTGTATGAGTGAAGAAGGTTGTAACATTTTACTTCATAGTGGATTTTTGATCTGGATGAGGTCCCGTGATTTTACCTCTTTGAGGGTTTTTCATGTAAAAATCTCTTATGTTGTGTGATTTATGCTTTGATTTATTACATTGCATTATTATTCCATAATTTTTGTTTGTTTCGGGAGGCTAGATCCTAAGGTTTTGTGCAAGGCTTCCAAAATTTTAAGGAAAAATCTAACAATATGAAACTGAATCAATTTAATTAATTAAAATAGAGCCTAATACCAAACTCAAGAACAAGAACCAGAAACACAAAATTTAGGATAAAAAATTAAAAACTCAAGACAAAACTAGAATGTTCCTAAATTTTTAGCCATGTAAAACCTAGATTAACTGGATTAAAATTTTAATTTTAAAATTAATAATAAAAACAAAACACTTGGCACATTGGTTGAGACACTTTTGGTGGAAGGTGAGGTCAAAGGATTGATTCTTAGAACTGGGAGGCCTTAGAAGATGAACATGGCAGATTGGCCTTTTTTTTTAAAAAAAAAAAAACAACTCGATATGTTTCATTGCAAAATGATCAAACGATCCGCTTTACACTGCTTCAGGACGACCATAATGAAAAAATGTAGATCGACCTATCGTAAGGAAAAAGAAAAGGACTAAACAAATCTACATGTTTTTGATCGAGCCCAGGCCCACTTTGTCCAAAAAGATAAGGCCTCTGATGGGAGAGGGGTTATCTGCTGCTCTGTCAAAGAAAAACGTGGATTGGGTGCCACTACCCATTCTGGCCAATTTGTCTACCGCGGCGTTGATCTCCCCCAAAGTGTGAGAGAATTGTACCTGGGCGTGGGAGGAAAGGTCATAAACTCTGGTTATCCAAGGAATCCATTACCAACCAGGGGACGCAGAACCTGAAAGGAGGTTGATGACTGATTCCGAGTCTGACTTGACGATGATTTGGTTAAACCCTTTGTTAATGCCAAATCTCAGGCCATCATGGATGGCCCTAAGTTTAGCGTGAGTGTTAGATCCTGTCCCATAGCCCTCCGCAAAAGCGAAAAGAAAAGCCCTAGAATTGTCTCTGGGAATACCCCCACCACCCGATCTGCCCGGGTTTCCGAGGAAGGATCTATCAACATTCATCTTGATCCAACCTTCGGGCGGGTGAGACCATTTGACCACCGAGCATCTGGACCTGGAGCTGTGCTCTTGTTGCCGTCGCAACACCTGAAACAGGGAGATAGGAGCCGACCAAAGCTCCATCTTGTTCTGAAAGTACCTAATCCATCAGAAGATACGCACGAAAAGGTTGTGCAAGGAGGGGATCTTATCATTGAAAATTGCAACATTCCTTGCTCTCCACACCTCCTAGAGGAGCACGCACAGAGCTAATTTTACAGCCAGTGAGGATGATCTGTCAGTTGCTGCCACAGCCCACCACTGTGAAAGCCACTTCTCGACTGAAGAGGCCTCCTAGATTACAATACCACACTGGGTGCTGATGTTGTTCCATGCTGAGCATGCCATGTCACCATGAATGAAGAGGTGTGTGATGGATTCACATCCTCTACCCGGATTGACTGAAGACGAATCACCCTTGCAGCACACACGCCTAGGAACCATTTGGATTCCTTTTGCTTGGATTTCCATCTCGACAGGGATCGCTCTCATCAGAATCTTCCAAACCAGGATTGATGTTTTCGGGGGGAGAAGAGGATGCCAAATCCACCTGGCCCAAAACACACCTGGCAGATTGGCCTTATGCCTATTATTTAGATTTATAGAAAGGTTTGAAGGGAAAAAAAAAAAAAAAAAAACTTTGCGTGAGAACTCTTGTTGTAAAAGTCGGCTTTGATGGATGGTTTGTACCTAATATGATAAATTCATGAAAAGTAAGGAAATAGAAAAATGTGATTTTTGTCCAGCAATGAAAAGTTAAAATTAAAAAATTGGCTCGACTGATCGATAACTAGTCTCAATAGATCAAGGGATTCCTCCAACAGTCTCGATCGATCAAAGTCATCGGCTAAAGGTGGTGAAGATAGACCAACGTGCAGAGGATATGATTTTTTTTCCTTAAGTGTCCTCATCTTGAGTGTTGAGATTTCAGTTTGTGCCTGCTAGAGCAATCTACATGTTGGACATTGTATTTTGGAGACAACGAGCCGAGAAACTTGCTGAATCGGTTGTAACATATCGAGGGGCATGAGCTATCTTAAAGAAAGTGACTCTTCCGCACTTCATCCTAGCAAAAACTTCAAAAAAAAAAGCTTACGTTCCCCGTCTTCCAGTCATCTTGAACAGGTATATATGAAGCTCGATACATTGGATCAGCCTATTTGGGCCCATTTTGCCTCTTTTAAAGGCTTCGAATCGATCCATCGTAATAACTTTGCAGAGCCTGGGGATCGTCGGCTGCCAGCCCAAACTTCCAAAATTTCAAGTGGCCAACTAGAAAAAGCCTCTCCATGGATAGACGAAGATTAATGTTGATGGGTCAGCGATGGGAATCCAGGTCTTTTGGGGGGAGGTGTTGCCAAAGATAGCTCAGGAGCTTTCCTTTATGCCTTCTCAACTGGTTTCGGTTTCGGGTCCAGCTCAAGTGCCAAAATCAAGGTGATCCAGGATGGCCACTCTTGGTGTGCGGTCGGGGGAATTGATAAAGTGGCGGTTGAAAGTAATTCCAAGTTTGTCATTGCTTCCCTCTCCAAACAAACATGTTGCGCCTGGTCAATGTGGTATTAGGTGGCTAGAATTGAGGTTCTCAAGAGAAGAATGGTGGTCTGCCTTGTTCACATTCCCAGAGAGGTGAACATGGTGGCGGATGGGCTCACTAGGTTGGGGAGTGCTAGACAAGGTAATAGGCAACATATGTCGGTGGGAGAGCTCCCATCGGCCATTCGTGGCCTTCTGTTCCTCGATAGAGTAGGCCTTGGCTCACTGCAAGAATGCTAAGCCTCCCATTTTTCTTTTTCTATTTTCTTTTCCTTTACAATAGGCGGGCCTGCTTCCTTATCTTGGCGGGTCCTCCCGAAAAATGTTGTCCATACTCACACAGCTGTACTTTCAAATCCTATATATATATATATATATATATATATAGAGAGAGAGAGAGAGAGAGAGAGAGAGAGAGAGAGAGAAGCGCTCACCTGCGAACCAGATCGTACATAGTACGTACGAACTTTTTTGATGACCCATCATACATGATGTTGATCCAAAATCTGAACCGTTCATGTGAAGCAACACCTAGTGAAACCCCCCAAGACTAAGTTTTACTTTTATCTAAAACTTTTATCCATACCGTCTATAGCAAAGAGAAATTCAAATCAAGAAAAGAAGCTGTTTACATTTTTCATGGTCCACCAAAGTTTCGGATCAAAGTAAAAATTCATACTATGAGGTTTCATGAGGTTCTGCTTCATGTGAACCGTTCAGATTTGCGAGATTCATCACGTATGATGGATCATCAAAAAAGTTAGTACGTACTACGTGGTTCGCAGGTGAGCGTTTTCCTATATATATATATATATATATATATATATTATATATATATATATATATATATATATATATATATATATAATGCTTATTTTCCAAAAAAAAAAAAGAGTATGAAGTTCCATACTTTCAGTTCTCTCGAGATTTGAGCTCATATTCCTGTAGCTGTTTTAACAGTTTCCACCACTGGCTTTCATGTGGCCCACTTGAGCTGTTTTGGCCTTATTTTTGACCTCATTTATCATGAATGTTTCAAACATAGGCCCCCATCTACTGTTTTCTTTAATGTGGCCCACTTGAGTTTTGGCTCGGTCCAATATTTTAACTCATGTTTCAACATGAGATGGGTGGAGTTTTTAGCTAGGCGTCCCCATTTCCACTGTTCCTTTTGGCATTGCCCAAATTGACTTTTGGTTCACCCTGATTTTTGGAATCACTTATTAGCATTAGCCACGTAATAACACTCGTGTCCCCGGCTATGGATGTGGACGGTTTGAGTTTTTGTCCGTAAGCATCAGTAGGACACATGCAGTTGTGGTTGCGTACACGTAACATGGACCTACGTGTACTCCAATCCCTTTCATGTGAAGGTATCATATGGACTCCGGCTTAATTACGCAAGTGTGGAGACGTCGAATGAATAGAATTTGACAATGAAATGAAAATATAACAGGTCTGGCCTCAACTCTCTCGCATGATGCAGTCACGTTCTTCCCACCATATAGTCCATATAGTGCATAAAGGAATGGAAGAAGAGCCATTTCAATTCCCATATCACGTTCCTGGGCCTGTTTGATTTTCTACTTACAGAGGTAATTCTAGGTAAATGGGTAATAATTATTTCTATCTGCGTTTCCAGTTGAATTTCCAAGGTGATTTGACAGCCACCTTTCATTTATAGCACTCCTCACGTCACCCGAGGAAAAAAAAAGTTAAATTGTGGGGCCCACTTTGATGTTTGTGTATTATCCACCCTGTCCATCCCTTTAGCCAACTCATTTTAGGGCATGAGCCAAAAAAAGAGACAGATCCAAAGATCAAGTGGACCACACTACTGGAAACAATGGGAATTGAACTCCTTCCATTGAAAGCTTCTTGAAGACCCTCGAAGTTTTGGATCAAACTATATTTTTGTTTCCACTTTATCCATGACTGTGTGAGCTGTGTGACCTTATTAACGGGTTGGATGACAAATAAACATCACTGTGGGCCCTAGGGAGAAAAAAACTTTCAACCATTAACATTTTAATGATCATTGTTTCCTAAGGTGTGGTCCACTTGAGCTTTAGATTTTCCTCATTTTTGGGCTCATGCCTTAAAATGTGTATTTTAAAAGGATGGATGGTGTGGATAACTCATATATATCATGGTGGAGCCCACATATTTAAATCAGTAATAAAAACGTTTGTATGGACCCATTTTCGAAATGTAATTCCTTGCAACTTTCAAACAGGCCTTGTAAGTAATAATCAGGTAATTCCGTTTATTTACCATGGGAAATTAAAAAACAAACAGCCCCCTAACTACTCACGACATTCAATCACGTTCTTACCTTAGTGCTTTTTATTGCAATTGTGTATTCTATTTATTCAACTTTAGGAAATGTGACAAAATAGTACCTCATTAATATGATATTTACATCTCAATACCTTTGTAAATCTATCTCATTAATCAAGTTATTGTCAAAGGAGTATGTTCTGTTAATTTTCTATATATTCTCCTTAATGCCTACCAATTAATGAAGTTGCTTTAGAAAATTTTAAAAAATACCATTAATGTGTTGGGATTTTTGGCCTGCGGAATCACACAGATCTAGATTTAGGATGGTAATCCAATGATACCAAGTATACAAGAGAACACACAAATTTAACGTGGAAAACCCTTGCAGGAAAAAACCACGGCACAAGGCGACAGATCTCCACTATGAAAACATCAATTACAAAGAGAAAGGACTTACCCAATTCGAACAACCTCGAATCTCACCCTTGCTACACCCTTTGATAACCTTAAACCCTTTTAGGAACCTTTGGAACTATTTTAGAAAGCCTTCCTATGCCCTAGAATAACCCTAGGGACCCCTATTTATAGTTTAGGCAACTTTCGTTTCGCACCCTTGCGAAAGGCCGACTCAAAATCCGCAGTCCGCATCGGATTCGGAAACAAATCAGCATAACTATGACTAGTCGAGCCGAGTCTTCGACTGGTCATGGGACCCCTACGATCGGTCAAGTCATCCCTTCGACTGGTCGAGCAACTTGGACACCAAAATCCCATGTCGCTGGACTTTGAGTCGTGCAGGCCACGACCAGTCGAACTATTCCTACGACCAGTCGTGGCTGACCCACGACCAGTCGTAGCTATAGTAAAAAACAGATTAAAGACTTTTTCCTAACAATCTCCACCAAGTCTTCAATCTTTAATCGTGTAGCTCCTTGACCTCTTCTCTTATCTCTGCATTGCATCATAGCTTCTCTTGCACACTCCGTCCTTCTTTTCTACCATCACGAAGCCCAGAGAAATTACACAGAACTTGAACTTCTCTACAGGAACATTCTTGTTGATCATGTCTGCCGGATCGAAATCCACATGCCCAACCACCTTTGCTCCTGTCTTTCCAAAAAATAAAACGTATTCTTACCATCTCACCGCTACTCAATATTATTTGTCGGGGTACTTGCTCACAACACTGATAACCTATGAAATAACCGGTCTAATCCAGACCATGACATAACTGCCAACCGCATTCGAATAAGGCTCATGAGATATCTTGCTTTTCCTCATCTGTTTTGGGACATGTCCTAAGGAAAACTTGAAGAGGTTTGTAGGGAACGCTCTCCACCTTTACTTGGCCCATCATATACTTGATCAATACCTACACACAAGGTATTCCTCCTATGATTACCAAAGCCTACTTCTCCTTCAGTCTCAATGCCGAAAATCATCTTTGTAACCCCATGACCCTTCATCCTGAATGTCCCACTTAACCGAGTCTTCAGTACATTGATTTCAAATATGTCATAATTGACGATCTACATGTCATCAATTCCTGACTCACCATGAAGGAATCAAACCACTGCCTAGGTGACAGGTCAAACCACGACCTCTTGCAAAGTCTTTTCTCAGCCCCTTTAAGTTCAAACCGCTCTGATTGCTTCATGTAGATCTGTTCTTCACTTTCCCTTATAGAAGTGCAGATGCCACATCCATCCTTCCAGCTCAAGATCACATTAGCTAACCAATGCCAATCACGGATCTAATAGACCCCTACTATACCGTCAGCGCGAATATCTCTAAGAAGCCGATTCCTTCTCTCTCAGCATAACCCTTCACTACCAACCTCACCCTGTATCTATGTTGTGTCCTCCTGAAGATCCACCTGCATCCAACCGCTTTCCGGCCCACTGGAAGCTCCGCCCGCTCCCATATGTCGGTTTGGTACAACGAATCCATCATATTGCCCATAGTCACCTTTTACTTCTCAGCACCAGGCTCATCTAGAGCCATCTGAATAGAAGATGAATCTCCTACAATATTGAAGTCGTCCATGTACCTCGCCGATTTCCTGCGATCATGCCATATGATTCTTTTCACAGGTGGCTGCTCCACCTGCTTTGTATCCCTGTCCGCACGTCTCAGCCTTCCTGCCCTCCCCGCTCATGTGGTCATGCCTAACATGTCACACACGTGCAGAGGTGGAATCCGCTACATCCACTGCAGCTCCACCTTTTGAAGTTTTCCTGATCAACCTATACAAGTTACTGAATCGTTGCGCTTTCATGATTACCCGTGCCCCCTTAGATACTTTAAGAGCACTATCAATACTTGTGTACTTGCATCCTTTTGCCTCAAGCACACCAAGAGAAATCAGATTCAGCTTCAAATCAGGAACGTGCCTGACATCAGTCAAGGTACGCTTCACCCCATTAAACATCTTGATGCGCACCGTAGTAACAGCCACAACATTACAGGCAATGTCATTGCCCATAAATACCTGTCCACTATCGCACTCCCTATAGCTGGTGAACCAACTCCGATGAGGAGTCATGTGAAAAGATGCCCCTATGTCTAGCATCCACTTGTCCTTACGATCATCGTATGACCGTCTAAGCGAAGACACAGATAAAACATCACCATTACATCCATCTAATGTGGCAGCGTTGGTCTCCCTGCATGAAGCCTCAGAATCTTCCCTCTTCGATTTAGGATTTTCACAATCCCTCTTCACATGTCCTTCCCATAGTTCCAACACTTTACCTTTCCTTTGCCCTTGCCCTTTGATTTAGATCTATAACCTGAAGAACCTGTACATTGTCTAGAATTCCTACCCACTGTAAACAGTGCATCAGAAGATGTCCCCATGTCATTGTTTAGTTGTCTCATAGCCTTCCCTTGAAGAGCCGAGATAACGGTATCGACACTCAGGGTTTTATTCATGCTGCACATAGTGTCCTTGAATGCCTCAAAAGACGCCGGGAGAGAATTCAGCAACGTACATGCTTGTTCTTCATCTTTCATCACTTCCTCCATATCCAGCAATTTGCAAACCAATTTATTAAAGTTGCTGATGTGAGCCTCTAGATCTCCACCCTCTGTCATCTTGAAGTTATACCACTGCCACTTCAAGTGCAAGCGATTTTCAAAAGATTTCTTTGCATAAACATCCTCTAACTTCTCCCATAACTTAGCCGTAATTTTCTCCCTCATGACATTGTAGAGAACCTCATCCGTGAGACATAAACGGATCGATGATAAAGCATTCTTATCAAGAGTATTCCAATCATCATCAGTCATAGTGGACTTCCGCTCCTCAAGAGCACCATCTTCGCCTTGCTTGATTAAGGAACTCATCATCTTGATCTTCCATAACTCAAAATTATTTTTCCCTGAGTACTTCTCAAACTCATACCCAGTGCTCGCCATTATTACTAATCCTGCAGATTTAGATCTGTGCCCCAATCGATAGCTCTGATACCACTTGTTAGGATTTTTGGCCTGCGGAATCACACAGATCTAGATCTAGGATGGTAATCTAATGGCACCAAGTATACAAGAGAACACACATATTTAACGTGGAAAACCCTTGCAGGAAAAAACCACGACGTAAGGCGACAGATCTCCTATATGAAAACATCAATTACAAAGAGAAAGGACTTACCCGATTCAAACAACCTCGAATCTCACCCTTGTTACACCCTTTGATAACCCTAAACCCTTTTAGGAACCCTTGGAACTACTTTAGAAAGCCTTCGTAAGCCCTAGAATAACCCTAGGGACCCCTATTTATAATTTAGGTAACTTCCCTTTTGTACCCTTGCGAAAGGCCGATTCAAAATCAGCAGTCCGCATTAGATTCGAAAACAAATCTGCGTAACTACGATTAGTCGAGCTGAGTCTTCGACTGGTCGTGGGACCCCTACGACCGGTCAAGTCATCCCTTCGACCGGTCGAGCAACTCGGACACCAAAATCCCATGTCACTGGACTTTGAGTCGTGCAAGCCACGACCAGTCAAACTATTCCTACGACCAGTCGTGGCTGACCCACGACCAGTCGTAGCTACAGTAAAAAATAGATTAAAGACTTTTTCCTAACATAATGAAGTGTAATTATACAAAAATCCTTAAAAAAGAAAGAAAAATCCAAAGTGTTTTCTCCCACCCAAATTGCATGGGCCGCACCATGATGTATGTGTTTTTATCACCCCGTCCATCCATTTTTCGAGATCATTTTTGGGTTACTAGTTGGGGCTATGTGGGTCCCACCATGCTGTATGTGTTTTTATCTAATCCAAATCTGAGGTAGCTAGTCCACATCGTAAGAAAAAAAAAAGAAAAAAGAAAAAAAGAAGTGGTGATTGAAGACCCACCGTTAAAAACTTTTTAATGCCTAGGGCCCACTTTAATGCCCACCATATATAATTTTTATCTTCTATCCAATCTATTGATTAGTAATACAGACCTGGATGAAGGAAAAACATAAATACAACTTCATCCAAGAAGTTTACAAAGGTGGGTGTTTAATCACCACTATTTCTTACTGATGGGAAACTTAATGAAGAAAATACAAATCGCGACTAGACCACACCACAGGAAACTTAATGATGGGATTTTTTGTCCCGTGCTCGATCGGTCGTGAGCCTCGCTCGACCGGTCGAGGGCTGGTCCATGACCAGTCATGGAGTCGAGTCGTGGCACGACTCAAAGTCTAGCGACTATAAACTATTTTTCTCCAGGGTGCTCGACCAACCGAATGAGGATCTCGACCGGTCGTGGATAGCGCTCGACCAGTCGTGGACTCAGTACGACCAGTCGAGGTTACGCAGATTCGTTCCGCGATTTTGCGCAGATTTCTTGTCACAAGTCCTTTCGCAACTGGTATACGCAAAGGAGTTTTTTAAAACTTTAAATAGGAGGTACTTAGGGCTTTCAAGGTACGACAAGAGGGTTTCCTAAAGCTTTACAAGAGATTTGCTAAAGAGTTTAGGGCTATCAAAGGTGAGAGAGAGAGGAAGCTTATAGAAGGGAGATTATGCTCGTGGAGGTTATCTACTACGCAATCTATATCTCAGCGCTTCTATATCCTCGTAATCGGTGATATCTCTCCGTTTTCTTTGTTTCTCTTATTATTTATCCACTCCTGCATGAGTGAAGAAGGTTATAACGTTCTACTTCATAGTGGATTATTGATCTGGACGAGGTCCCGTGGTTTTTAACTCTTTGAGGATTTTCCATGTAAATATCTCAGCTGTGGTGTGTGGTTTATGCTTTAATTTATTTCATTGCTTTATTATCCATAATTCTGGTTTGTTTCGGGAGGCTAGATCCTAAGGTTTTGTGCAAGGCCCCCAACAAAGTGGTATCAAAGCTAAGTTTATTGAACGGGTAGGATCGGTTTTGAATTATGGAAGGTGGCTCATCAAGGATGATTAGCCTCAATGGTTCTAACTGAACCATATGGAAGGCTAAGATGGAGGACTTGCTTTATTGCAAGGACCTATATTCTCCAATTTTAGGCATATCAGCAAAATCTGAGGATATGTCTGATGATGATTAGAAAAAGATGGACCGAAAAGCGGTGGGGTTTATTAGACAATGGTTGGATGATTCTGTGTTCCACCATGTGTCTACAAAAACCTCAACCGCTAGCCTATGACTGAAATTAAAAAGGCTATATAAGAGGAAGACAGTCGGCAATAAATTTTTTCTAAAAAGGTAACTTGTGAATCCCAAGTTCAAAGATGGTGGTTCTGTGGTCGAGCACATGAATGAGGTCAGTAATATAGTAAACCAACTCTCCTCTACGAAGATGGTCCTGGATGATGAATTGCAGGCTTTACTTTTGCTTAGTTCATTGCCTAACAGTTGGGAGACATTGGTGGTGTCTCTAAGTAACTCGCGCCAGACGGAAAGATATCCATGGAACAGGTAACTAGTTGTCTCTTCAATAAGGAGATAAGGAGGAAGTCTCAGGGGTCTACTCAGCAAGAGGTCCTCGTAATATAGGAACGGGGGAGAGGAAAGAACAGGAAGGGCGGGAAGGCCCGAGATAAATCAAGAGGCAAGTCAAGTAACAGAAAAGATGCTGAATGTTAGAATTGTGGCAAGAAGGGTCACTATAAGCATGAATGTTGTAAAGCTAAAAACGACAAGAAAGGAAAAGGGAAGGAAGATGAATCAGACTCCACTGCGGTCGCTTCAGATGGTGACGTTGTAGTTATTTTTTCAGCAGATCACGATGTATGCCTCACAGTTACGAGTCAGGACATCGACTGGGTGATAGACTCGGGAGCTTCTTTTCATACGATTCCACGTGGGGACTTCTTCACAAGTTACAAGTCTGGTGATTATGGGACCATGAATATGGAAAATTCTGGCGTATCGAAAATCGTGGGAGTCGGTGATATTTGTGTGAAGACTGATGTGGGCTACACATTAGTTCTAAGGGATGTGAGACATATCCCAGACCTTCACCTCAACTTGATGTCGATGGGAAGGTTGGATGATAATGGCTATGAAAGTCGATTTGCTGGTGGGCGATGGAAGCTCATCAAGGGTTCGTTGATTATGGCCAGAGGAAAGAAGTGTTACACCCTTTACAAGGCAAGTATCAGTATGTACAAGGGTTGGTTGAACGTAGCGGAAGATTTAACTATTGGCATGTGACACAGGCATCTAGGCCACATGAGTGAAAAAGGGCTTCACCTACTAATGAGGAAGCGGTTCCTTCCAGACTTGACAGGTACACATCTCAAAACCTGTCTTGATTGTTTATCAGGGAAACAACATAGAGTTTCATTTATTAAATCTGCTTCTCATGTTAATAAGGTGCATGCATTAGATTTGGTTTATTCTGATGTTTGTGGTCCTATGAGGACAAAAACCTTGGGTGGGGTATTGTATTTTGTCACTTTTATAGATGATGCATTTAAGAGGGTTTGGGTTTATGCTTTGAAATCCAAGGATGAGGACTTTGGTGTGTTTAAATTATTTCATGCTATGGTCAAGAGAGAGACAGGTAGATCATTGAAGTGCATCCGCATTGACAATGGTGGTGAATACATTGGCGACTTTCATAAGTACTGCAAGTCCTTGGGTATATGGCATAAACAAATGGTTCCCAAGACCCTCCAGCATAATGGTGTACCTAAGCAAATGAATCACACTATTGTTGAGAGAATCAAATGCATGTTATCCCATGCGAAATTACCCAAAATGTTTTGGGGAGAAGCAATGCACATGGCAGTGTATTTGATAAGTAGGTCTCCATCAGCCCCGTTGAATGGAGAAGTACTTGAGAAGGTGTGGACTGGATAGGATCCATCGTACTGTCATATCAGGGTGTTTAGATGCAGGACATCCATTCACGTACCAAAGGACGAGAAGTCCAATCTCGATATGAAGATCAGATAGTGTGTGTTCTTAGGGTACGGTGATGAAAAGATCAGTTACAAATTATGGGATCAGACTGAGAGGAAGCTCGTCAGGAGCAGAGATGTGGTTTTCTTTGAAGATCAGTGTATAAAAGACATTGGTAAGCCAGAGAAGAATCAGCCTAGTTCAGGTGAGTTAGAGGACATGGATCCGATTATTCCTCCCTTGGTGCCTGATGACGGGGGAGTACAACAAGGTGTAGAGGACGAGGGAGTTCCTTCAGAAGATGGACCAGGGGTGTAGCCCCCACTTGATCCACCTGTTAAGCCACAGGTGAGGAGGTCATCTTGGGATAGACGACAGTCCAAGAGGTACTCACCACATGAGTACATTATGCTGACTGATGGGGGAGAGCCAGAAGATTATTCTAAGGCCCTAGTTGATAAGCATAAGGGGGAGTGGTTGAAAGTTATGCAAGAGGAGATGGAATCCTTGCATAAGATCCACACCTATGATATGATGAAATTGCCTAAGGGCAAAAAAGCTTTGAGCAACAAGTGGGTGTTCAGAAAGAAGGTTGAACAGATGAATTCACAGACGAGGTTCAAGGCCAGACTTGTGGTGAAAGGGTTCGGTCAGAGGAAAGGTATAGACTTCGAGGAGATATTCTTACCAGTGGTGAAGATGACATCCATACGGGTGTTGCTTAGGTTGGTGGCTAGCATAGATCTGGAGATAGAGCAGTTAGATGTTAAAACTGCCTTCCTCTATGGTGACCTGGAAGAAGAGATCTATATGCACTAACCAGAGGGGTTCGAAGTCAAGGGCAAAGAGCATATGATGTGTAGGCTAAGGAAGAGCTTGTATGGGCTGAAACAAGCTCCACAACAATGGTACAAGAAGTTCGACTAGTTTATGTTGAAGCATGGGTATGACCGAACGGAGTCGGACCATTGTGTGTTCACGCGTAAGTTCTCAAATGCTGATTTCTTAGTTTTGCTGTTATATGTTGATGACATGCTCATCATGGGAAAAAACATTAAGAAGATCGACAGGCTGAAACAGGAGTTGGGCAAGTCTTTTACGATGAAAGATTTGGGCCCGACCAAACAGATCTTAGGAATGGAAATAACTCGTAACAAAAGCAGCAGGAAGCTTTGACTGTCACAAGATCGGTATATTGAGAAAGTCCTATAGCGGTTCAATATTAATGCAGTGAAACCGGTCAGTACTTCATTGGATAGTCACTTCAGATTGGCTGACAGGCAGTGTCCCAAGATGATGATAGAGGTGGAAGAGATGCAGAAGATACCCTACGCGTCAGCTATAGGAAGTTTGATGTATGCTATAGTGTGTACACGCCTAGTTATAGCATATGCAGTTGGTGTTGTCGATCGGTATCTTGCCAATCCTGGAAAAGAACATCGGACAGCGGTTAAGTAGATACTGCGGTATCTAAGAGGCTCATCCAGGTTGAGCATATGCTATGGTAACGGTAAACCTGTGTTAGAGGGCTACACAGATGCAGATATAACAGGCGACATAGACTCCAAGAAGTCTACATCGGGGTTCATGTTCACGTTTGTAGGGGGAGCGGTTTCTTGGCAGAGCAAGCTACAGAAGGTTTTAGCATTATCGACAACAGAGGCCGAGTACATTGCAGTCACAGAGGCATGTAAAAAGATGCTTTGGATGAAGAGGTTCCTACAGGAATTTAGCCTGAAGCAGGAGGAGCACGTGGTCTATTGCGATAGTCAAAGTGCTATACACTTGAGCAAGAATATAAGTCAACATTCCAAGTCGAAGCACATAGAGATTCGGTATCACTAGATCAGAGATACTTTGGAACAGAATGTGTTACAGCTTGAGAAGGTCCACACGAATGATAATGGGTCAGACATGATGACCGAGGCTTTACTCAAAGGTAAGATTGAGGTTTGTAGAAACTTGACTGGCTTGAAGAAGGTAAATCCCCCCTGGGACAAAAAGGGAGAGATTTGATGGAATTTTTTGTCCCGTACTCAATCGGTCGAGAGCTAGTGCACGACCAGTCGTGGAGTCGAGTCATGGCATGACTCAAAGTCCAATAACTGTAGACTATTTTTCTCCGAGGTGCTTGACCAATCGAAGGAGGATCTCGACCGGTCGTGGGTAGTGCTCGACCGGTCATGGACTCGGTACGACCAGTTGAGTTTACACAGTTTCATTCCGTGATTTTGCGCAGATTTCGTGTCGCAGGTCTTTTCGCAACTGAGCTTTTTAGGTACGACTGGAGGGTTTCCTAAAACTTTACAAGGGATTTGCTAATGGGTTTAGGGCTATCAAAGGTAAGAGAGAGAGAGGAAAAGATAGAAATGAAGCTTATAGAAGGGAGATTATGCTCGTGGAGGTTATCTACTGCGCAATCTATATCTTAACGCTTCTATGTCCTCATAATCGATGAGATCTCTCTTTGTTCTTTGTTTATCCACTCCTGCATGAGTGAAGAAGGTTGTAATGTTCTATTTCATAGTGGATTGTTGATCTGGACGAGGTCCCGTGGTTTTTACCTCTTTGACGGTTTTCCACGTAAATATCTCAGTTGTGGTGTGTGGTTAATGCTTTAATTTATTTCATTGCTTTATTATCCATAATTCTGGTTTGTTTCGGGAGGTTAGATCCTAAGGTTTTGTGCAAGGTCCCCAACACTTAAGTGGGTTGTATGTTGAATAATAGGGGGCTGGATGAAACTTAGTAAGAGCAGAAACATCATTTACAAATGTCAGTTTGTTTACCTTGCCATGCTTTATATTTCTGTCGAATAAATAATGACGGGATGTTTTTCATTTATTAAAAAAAAAAAACACACACACATGATATTTTATTAAAATCATTGCTGGTTGATGTAGATCCAGTTGTTGTAGATCAGGATGCAGACCATTTCATGGCCAAGATGGACCAGAAGAGGCCCGATCGGAGGCAAAAGTGATCCGGACTGTTAAAACCTTAAAATAGTGTATCTTGTAAACCAAAATGAGTTATCAGACATGCCATATATGATTTTGGGGTAGGATGAGCTACTTTTGCCAGGTTGCCCACACCAAATTTGCTAGATTCCACTAGATCGACGATTGAATTTCCGCTTTATTTTCATTTTTACTATATATAGTAAGTTTTAGTTTGATTATAACTCTTCATCTATTAGGCTTTAGGAGTTGCGTCCAACCTGAAAAGTGCTTATAATAATTAGGAGAATAGCATGGTTGAGCCAAGTAGGACACTTGCTATCTTTGGCCGAAAACCATGAGTTTTTTATTTCAAAATTTGGAACTTTCATTGATATTGCTGATAATTACATTCGAGCTTCCACAGGAGAAAAAAGACCTAGGAATGCCTATCTTAAACCGCCACGGAAAGGAAAGAAAAAAAAAAACTCAAAACCCGAGAGAACTAAGGAAACCAGAAAACCCCAGCCACCTCTAAGACTCCTTGATCGCCCCCAGGCCCACTTTATCGAGGAATAGGAGGCCTCTGACTAGGGGAGGAAGATCTGAAAATAGACCAAAGGTAATGGAAGCTTTGTTTTCGCTACCCAAGCGAGCCAAGGCATCCGTTGGGGCATTCCCTTCCCTAAAAATATGTGTAAAAACAATCTGACCTCTCAGATTCAACCTGTCGATCCGGTAGATCCAGTATCTTCACTTCCAACTCGGCATGATCGGAACCTTTGTCTCCATTCAAAACCTTCACCACTTGATGTGAGTCAGACTCGACTACGACATTGGAGAAGCCCCTCGAGAGACAAAATAAGAGCCCATCATGAATGTGCAACTATTTCCTTGCTTAAGCGGCTCATCCGTCAGTCCAAGCCATCTCTTGTAACTTAGGTTTCATTTGTCCCTCTCTAATGCTAACGAAGGAGGCAAAATCTGGATTTTCCACAACTCCTCACTATCTATTGATCATGTTTCAGCCTCCAGCCAACTTCTGTCAGTCCATATAAAGGTCTAGGGTCACTCGGAGGTGCTTCTTGCATCCTTTGTTTATGCAAAATGTTCCAAAATCCTTCGAAGATCACTATGGGACCAATTAATGGTCCTGGGAAAAGGCTTCTCCATTCCATGGCTAGTGGCAGGGGACTTCAATGCGGTCCTTTATTCTTTTGAAAGAAGAGGGTCAGGGCCTTTTGATATGCAGAGTGCAGGTCAATTTAATGAGGGGCTGAACAGAGCAGGCATCAAGGACGCAGGTTTTACAGGCAACGACTTCACATGATGCAACAATCAACGGGGCCTATCCAGAGCATGGGCTAGACTTGACAGGGCCTGCGGCAATGACGCGTGGATGCGCTCCTTCCCATCCTTTTAAGTTTCGCACCTTCCCAGAATTCATTGCGATCATGCCCCTCTCTTAATTTCTTTCCCTCAACAATCCAGGAGAAGCCCAAAACAATTCAGATTTCAGCATATGTGGTGCTTACATGACTCCTTTCTGGAGTTGGTGAGACAGGCCTGGAAATCAAACGTGGTAGGGGAACCGCTGCTAGTCCTGGGCAACAAACTGAAAAATTTGAAATCAGCATTGAAGAGCTGGAATAGAAACACGTTCGGGGACGTGTTCCAAAACCTGAAACAGGTTGAAAACAACCTGGCAACTACTAAAAGTGCTATGCAAGATAACAATGACGATGCCTCCATCCAAGCTCTTCAACAGGCCAAAGATAGACTGGTCCACCTAGAGCTATGCGAGGAAATTTTTTGGAAGCAAAAATCAAGGAACCATTGGCTCAAAGAGGGAGGCCGGAATTCCAAATTCTTCCATTCCTCATTCTCTGACCGCGCTAGGAGATCCCAAATTTGAAAATCCAGCTAAAGGATGGCGTTATCCTATCGGACAACATCTCCATCAAGAATGCAGCAGTTACCTTCTTTTCGGCCCTCATGGACGCAACACCATCCACTCCAGCTACTGACATCCTTGACGCCATCCTCCCATCAGTTTCAGCTGAGGATAACAGATGCCTTTATGTTGATCCTTCCATGGAAGAGGTCCATGTGGTTGTCATGGCCATCCCAGCAGATAGCGCCCCTGGCCCGGACGGTTTCTTGGGCGCGTTCTTTCATCATTGCTAGGACATAGTGGGCCAGGACATCCTTGCAGCTGTTCGTTCATTCTTTCATGAGAGCCCTCTTCCGAGGGCCTTTTCGGCTACCCTATTATGCCTTATCCCCAAATTCTTCACTCTGAGAAATTCTTTAACTTTCGCCCCATCAACCTTTGTAATTGTATTTATAAAATTTTCTCTAAAGTCATTGCTAACAACTGGGAACTATTCTCCCAAAAATGATCATTTCTGCTGAACAGGGAGCATTTGTCAAAGGTTGATCCATTACGGAGAACTGTGCTTTGGCGCGAGAGATCTTTAAAGATATTAACAGAAAGGTTAGAGGCGGAAACATCCTAACCAAGCTTGACATGGAGAAAGCTTATGACAAGCTCGATTGGAATTTTCTGAAAGCAGTCCTTTGTAGATTTGGCTTCTGCAGTGCCTGAGTCCAACTAGTTGAGAACCGTTGGAACAATTCATGGTTCTCAATCCTCATCAATGGCGAGCCCACCAGCTTCTTCAAGTCGGCACAGGGCCTCCGCCAGGGTGATCCCCTATCTCTGGGCCTGTTTATCATAGCTGCAAAAGTGTTGGGCAGGGGTTTTAAGCGGTTAATTGATTCGGGCAGCTGCCACCCTTTTCAGACACGCAGAGAATGCCCCGTCATCTTACACTTGTTCACAAACGATACGGTTCTCCTTACCAATGGTTTGTTCAGTTGTCTTAGAAAAATCACTGATTTCCTAGCCCTCTACCAGTCCACCTCAGACCAAAAGATATCCGTCGGGAAAGGAGGCGTGGGCGTTGCTCTTCGACGGATTTAAACCGTCGGCGTCTGCAATGGCTAAAACCGTTGGCATTTTCGACGGCTAAGGGTGACGGCCAAATCAGTCGGCATTTTCGACGGTTTTTAGCCGTCGGCGTTTCTCATTAAATATATATATATATTAAAAAAAAATATATATATATTATTTGCCTAATCAACACACACATTCAAAACTAGATATGCACATTTCTCTAAAGCCCTAAACCAACCAACTTATTTGAGAATGTAAGTCTACACAAAAGAAAAGGAAGAAATAAAAATAAGTTACATCATCCAAATTTCAAATATAAAATTTGTATTTCCACGGAACATTAGTTTCAAGGTAAAGATGGAAGGCGTTACAAGGAAAACACGTTTTGGCATGAGCATACCAAAGTTTCTCTCCATTTTACAGACATCACCTATCTATTCATATGTGGGGCAATATTGTATGTGCATTCACTCAAAAGAGAATCTAATCGACATTCAGATCATGTTTATGAGAGCAATGCACTGCCAAAAACAAAATCAAAGTGACTAATACATGCTTTGAGCAATGCATTTTTAAAATAATAATTGATGGAATCTAACAAGAATTATGAGATCATTGCAGAGTAACTAATGAAGAATTTTTAATACTATATTGTCCAAGTTTTGTTTTTTTTAAAGTCATCCCAAACTTCAAATATGTATGCCAGAACACATGGCAGCAACATATTCTACTAATCTTAGTACTTCTCATGTGAATAATTCTTCCCAAGTATTATGTGAGGCTCGGCCCTCTATTAGCTTCGATAAACCAAAGATTATCAGAATGTCTAAAAAACCTTTCCAAATAATAAAAGGTTCCAAGTAGCCTGATCTAGGACAGATGTCCCTAGCATTGAAAATAAATGCACGTGATAAAACTCAAATGTGTTACCTGCAAGTTCTGCATGGTTCAATGATCTAGAAATTTGATATCAAAGGCCCATGATGGATGGCCCATGCACAGGATCTCCAAGGTTGAAGGTTTCCAGAATCCTGCATTTTCTTGGTCGAATGTGAATTATTTTTGGCTTTTCACGTCAAGTAGGGGTAAATGTGGAATAAAAATTACTAAGCTGATGGAATTTAACAACAGGGGCTCTTTATACCAAACTTCAAGAGTAGGGGGCTTTTTTGGTACATTAATGGGCACAGAGATTTCTTTAATCCCTAAACTTACACAGGGTTTTGGTCACTATTCCATAATTACTATAGCTAGGACAAGCAATTAAAATCTAATATGACTCTATAATAAAGTGATAAAACTCAAATGTGTTACCTGCACGTTCATGTATGAATCTACTGAAACATGGTAACCTGAAAAAAAAAAAAAAACACATGATGAATAATATTTGGATCGAGTACAGAAAAACATAAATATTGGTTACTTGTGTTCGCGGAAGAACTAGGCAATTCTTACCCAGTACATATGGCATGTGTGTATGAGGGTCGAACCATTGATTGTGCCGGTCTTACTGTAATGGGCCATAATAGGTTGAAACACTCACTATTTGGGCAATCCTATGCTTTCACCTGTAGGATCAGCTGTAGGATTTTCTTACAGAAAATGGATAATCAACAGAACTTCAGTTAATATTTTCCTTAACCATTGACATTTCCTCAAAGATGCCCTAAGCTAAAGGCACTACAAGAAAACTGGCCTTTACCGGCGGCCAAAACCGTCGGCAAAAGCCAAGAAAACCGCCAGTAAATCATTTGCCTGCAGTTCGCTAACAGCCGGTAAAGCCTCAGTCGGTAAAGGCTTTACCGGCGGCAGACCTTTATCGACAACAGTCTTTGGCCGCTAAATCGTTAGTTTTTGTTGGAAAAATGGTCAAAAGCTACGAATCAAATCCATAGCTAAATATGAGTAGCCCCACAGGACAACCGTAGCCACGGTAAATGCATAGCCTGCTGGGTGGGGTTTAGAAAATCAGTTTCACATCGTCTTGAAAGCCATGGTTGTCTTTTAACCAGAAATTAAAAGACAAGTGTGAGGGGGTAAAACTAATTCAAGGAAGAAAGGGGCATTGTTTTCTTCTCTTTTTTGCAAAACAAGGATCCTGGGCTAATGGGCATTTCTAGCATGAAAGAAAGATGGGGGAAAAGTAGATGATGGGGATTCTGTTGAGACAACATAGACATGCATGTTTTTCTCGGATTCAAACTCACACGAGATATATAAACATTTTGGGCTGCAATGGTATGTGATATGCACGGATGGCATGAGATTTCAATGGTTTTACCTTGGTTAATTTAGCTTTGAGTTTTAAAACCTTAAAAATAGCCAAGTCCTCCTTTATCTTCCTCTGATTTCTTTTCAGCCTTTTTCTTAAATTCTCTAACCTTTGCCTTATGTTCTCTCTCTTTACACTCTCAAGCCAGCCTTGCCTTCTTCTTCTCGGACTTTGCCTTTGCTGTTATATGAGATCTTACTATTGCAATCTCCTTTGCTTTTGCCTTATTAGCTGCCCACTGAAGCTGTTGGCAAACTATTTCTGCTTTCATCTTCTCATAATTGTCCCAATCTAGCTCTCGTCTTCTTCTGCAATGCTTCTGGCCCATTCCAAATAGCACTTTTCCTGTAACCTTTTCAATTTCAAGTGCTCCTCCCAAGTTCTTCTCAATGCAAAGCCTATCCTTGCCTTGCTCTGCACGCTGCAAAAATGGCCATCTTGTGCTGAATTCTATATTTAATTTTTGCCTTGAAGAAAACCTTCACCATGTTTTTATAGTCTAGAAAGCCTACAAATATAAATCTCTTGTTAAATACATCATACTTAAAACTAGGAACTCTTTAAAAGCTGCAATCTTGATGCTACAATAGATCTGGGATGCTCACCTCCTGTTTGAGTTTGAACGAATGTCGATTGAAGTGTTGTTGCAGTTTCTCATTTGCATAGTTTATACAAAACTTTTCAAAGTTGCTCTTCTAGAGATGAGGAAAAAAAAATGTTAGAAATGTAAACACCAGGGAAATAAATAATATTGCATAATCAACACAAAAGACATACATGAAAAGATTCAAATACGTAGATGTCTAGGACCACCTACTTCTAGAGACTTGTTGATGGCCTAGAGAAAGAGTGTCTAGCAACTCTAGCCTTCTACATAGTTGAGAGAGAGAGAGAGAGTGAACAACTCTCAGACCTGCGGCAAGGTTAGCTTCTATTCCTTGTTGGATGTCTAGGATCTTCTGATCTGTGAGGTTTTTTTTAGCATGCCCATCGAATTAACTATTGGAATGAATCACCAGATCATAGCCCCCTCACATAGGAGTGCTAGTGGATCGGGTTGTCCAGACGGTTCACTAAGCCCAACCCAACAATAAGTCAATCTGCATAAATCTGCATAAATGGGTGACAAATGGGCTGGACACAAAAATAGACTGATTCCCACTGTTGAAACATTCATAGGGCCCATGATGTTTATTTGTCATCCAAACTGTTCATAAGGTCATACAGACTTGGATGAAGGGAAAAACTTCTTGGGAGATGGAGAAGTTTCGGATAAGTGATATTTGTGTTTTCAGTTCATCCACGTCTACATGACCAAATGAATCGGTTGGATGGTAAACATAGAGTCAAATCAATAAGGTTTTTTGAGAAACACTATTTTCTTTCCCAAAATGGGTGAACATGGAGTAACTGCTTTAGCACAACAATAAAAAGGAAACAACACAAATTGTTGATTGCTTACAACAATACAAAAAGGAAACTACACTTACATTATAGGGGTCTCATCTTTGCAGCTAAATATGGAGAGAACCGCCTCACGGTTCTTGTCACCTTCTCATTGAAAGTAACTCATGAAGCTGTAATTAAAATCCTCAACAACAATGCATGACACACAAAAGTAAACAAATGGTAACTAGCTCACTTCATATCAACATATACAACACAGAGAAGGAACCACATGCTTCAAATTGGTGGGAGGATTATAGCAACAGTCATCGGGTGAGATAAACCTACCTAGATAGAACTTTGATTGTAACGACCTGAGATGGGTAGTGGAGATTAGCAGAGCATTTCCAAAAAAGGAAGCAAATGTCATACACAAGTTGCAAATCCCACCATATACAGGATAAAGGTCTACAACCTGATTGCTATCAACACACCACTACGCATCTAGACGACATTATTTTTCTACAAAAAAGTAGATCAATGAAAAACAAATATTAGCACATGGTTACATATCAAAATATTTGAAATAAATCTTTATACACTCTGAATCACCTACAAATAAGTTTTGTAAATTTTAAAGCCAGCAAGTCAACAATGTAATGGAAGTTCCTAATTGAAATATAAATTGATCTATCAAAAAAGAAAAGCAAGAAACTGAATGTAGTTCAAAAGAACCCTTGTACGAAAAGAAAAATGCAATATTACCTTCTATTGACCAATGATACACTGATGTTTGTGTGACCAGCCCCAACATCTTTGGCATAATCCACTTCCAAAACACAACACGTGAATATAACAATATAGCATGGAAACTAATTGAGAAATGAAACAACCTATGAAACAAATAGAAAAGTGAGCTAATAAAGTTTAAAGTCGATGACATTATCACCTGCTCAGCATCAACATGAGAAGCTCTCCATTCGCTAAGCACATCGTCATGCAACTTCGTCACTACACAGAGCCAAGGCAACATACTTGCTAATCTTAGAAATACACTCATTCAATTTCGCTGGTCGGAATTTGCTATGATGAAGTAGATTGAGCGGTCTAGATTCCTCTTCAAGTCCAGGGGGTGGTGGCTCATCAAACTCTTGGTCATATACCTCACCCACTATGGGTAAAGCCAGTTTTTCAAAAGCAATTGCCATACGCACTGAGAAATAACTTTGTGGCTTAGAAGTGGTCGAATTCAGGAAGGATCTTGGTGAAGGCATCGGTTCTTGGACATCAGAAGGTACAATATTTTCCACCTCAACACCCACATCAGGAGAACAATATTCATCTGAGCGAGGGATGGACAGAGACTGATTTGCAAGAGTTCTCAGCATTGATAGCATCTTGTATTTAGAAGTATCCTAGATATATATTAAAACTCAACCACAAGAAAAGAAATTACAACTGATTAACACTAACAAGAAGTCACAAACAAATGCCCTATGATGTCGTTGCCGAAAATAATATTAAACTCATGAGGGTAACAAGAATGGATGCCTTGACCAAAACTAATCTATCACAATACAAGGGTTAAAGCAATTACCTTGTTCACTTCATCCTGAGGTGCAGAATTGAACTTTGTCATTTCCCTCGTTATTACCTCCTCAGCGTATTCAAACAAAGACAACTCCAATGACAAATATAATGCATTTTCTACACTCTCCTGAATATATTTTATGTCACTAGGAATCTGATTGGAATGTGAGAGGGTAATCTGTTGTGGAGAATTTACTCCTGCAAAAGAAGATGGCCCAAATTCTAATGTGCAAGACGACTGCCATTGAAATCTTTTGTTGGTCCAAAACCAGGAGGGCACTCCACTTGAGGAGGAAAAGACAATGGTTCAAGGTCCACCTGAAATGCAAAACCATTGAAATACAATCCTAAATAGTTAAGGAACAGCATCATCAATTACTGGGCTAACTTCCCGTTCAAGTAAACCATTAAAATATGATCCCCAAATACTTGAGGAACAGCATGATCAATTACCAGGCTAATTTCCTATTCAAGTAAACAAAAACATACCTTTTCAAGAGTTAGCTCCCCGCTCACGCAAACAGGTTTTTTTCATGCGGCATACCCCGTTCAACAGCCAGGGGACGGAACTGGCAAAACAACATCCCCAGACCAAAGTTTTCTTTTACGCTAGGCACAAGAGTATTCAGCTATAGGCTCATAAAAGATATAGCATTCCACATTACTTCCATGCAAGCATCAAAAAACATTTTATGTGCTTTTGAAAACACTTCATAAAAATTCTCTATGTTCCCAGCAGACTTTGTAGGTGCTGGAAACTTCATATGAATCTCATTAATAGAAGTTGATTGGCTAGAAGCAGTGCAGTTGACAGCAACAACACTCCGAAAAGCGGCGCGATTTTTCCTTTTCCTAATAACAATACGTATCAGATTCCTTCACAAAAACAGCTGTAGAAAGCAACCACCAGACCACAATAGTGGAAAGAATGAATTATCAGAGTTCTAAGTATAAGAAATGAAGCAGCAAAAACAGATAAAGCAGTGCCATGGCTACTCGTGTGACGTATCCATCCAAATCCTACTCTCTTCAAAGTAGCACGTCCGCACATGATTCTATCTGTTCATCCATTGGACCACATTTAGTTGTGCCAAGGCCCAAGAATCAGGCTGGCGGTATGTCATCAGGTGGGTAGCATGTGTACATTGAATGTGGACAACATGCCAATTTTTTAACTTTTCATTTCTTTCATACAAGTGCAGCACCTGACCTCCAGGCTAGCTTGGTATTTTGGGCCACAGTTATGCCCACCAGATGAATTGCCTGGATTTCACACACACCAGATTGGCACATGCATTGAGACTGATGGTTACACTCAGAGTAGCAATAGCATTTCGCAAACAGAATGCTAAAGAACGAACTTGAGAAGTACAGTTATCACCATCCACTTCATCTGTGTAAATCTCTCTCTCTTGGAGGTGTATTAAGACCTGGTTGTGCAAGTGATGGAAGTAAATATCTTGTGAAGAAGTTGCAGAGATGTAGGTGTATGGAATGCCTTCCTTTCCTATAACACGTCGGATCGCTGATTTCTTTGCATAGAAGCCATAGTCAAGGTCGGGAATTCGGGCTTTATCGGATCTGCTCCAAATTCTGATGGAATGAACCTCTACAACCAATGATAGAAGCCATATGTATGAAATGTTTATATTATAACACAAAATTGAGCTCAAGTAATTCCATGATTTGAAGGACGACTGATGCCGAATCCACAAATTGCCCATTGATTAGCAGTTGGGTGTGCTCTACTTGAACATGTGGTGTTATCAAGTCTTCAGCTGTAATGGCAGTGCCAAATCTATGGATGATTCTTGCATTTCTGCGTGAAGTTTATATTATAACACAAAATTCTATAAATAGAAATGCATGTGTGACTGGATTGGAAATCCAAAAGAGACATGATTACATGCTTATAACTCAAAACAATAGAAAAACAAGTATGTCTAATAAATTGGTTAGTGCAAGCACCCTACAAAAGACTTGAGTCACACTGATGTACTAGCTTCATCACTTTGAACAAATTAAAAATTAAAAATTAAAAAATTCTTGCAGGAGAATTCTCAATTTTCACTCATCAAATGATAATTTCACAAAGACTCAATTCGAGAAGAATAAAGAAGAGGAATGACAAAATAGTTGGTTGAGAGGATGAATTGAAAGATGAAAATGCTTTACTTCTCTTCATATACTCGCTTGAAACTTGGGGCTATATCAACTCCATTCATCCTATCAAATTATTTTAGGACATAAAGCCTAAGTATGAGGCATATTGAAACTCAAGCAGAGGTACACCACAAGGAAAAAGTAGGAATGAAAACACCTACCGTTGAGAAGTTCTTGAGGGCCACATAAGTTTTAAATGAGGCTGATATTTGCGTTTTCCCTTCGTGTGGTGTACTCGCACATGTTGGCCACATGTACGACAACTAAAACTATAAAATTGATACACCGACCCATGCCGACAAAGTCGGATTAAATTCAACCGAATCCAAAGGACCCCATGAGGTTGCAAATATATTTCGTGCAATCCTTGAAGTTGTAGAACCTCATATTAACCGCCCACAAAAGATGAGTCATATTGATCACAATGTCAATTAATTGTTTTGAGTTAACAAAGTTGGATCACTGTTTTGTGTTTAAAGCAATTTATCCTTACCCTCCCAATCCCACTTGCTCCATGGGGACTTTTCTTAGCATCCACTCAAGATCTTTGACATTTAGGTCCCGTTTGGATTGTAAGTTGCTTAAGATAAGTTACTTATGCCACAAGTAACTTATCTTAGTTTCTACTTATAAAGAACCTACTTAAACAACCTACTTATCAGCTTCTCCTCTCTTTGGTCTCTCCTGATGCCTTTATTCTGCAACTTATGAAAAGTAGAAAGCTAAAAAAATTAACTGAAGTGATAAAGTACTTAAAGTAAAACAGTTGCTTATAACTAATCATAAACCAAACTTACTTATCTAAAATAAGTCACTTATCTACCGCTGTAAGTAGAAAAAGTAACTTATTTTGTGTCATCCAAATGGGCCCTTGATATGCTATGTTTCTCTAAACAGTGATCAACGACGAATCTCAAGTGAAACAGAGAAGTGCACTGTCATTTCTCACATGGTTAATGTGTGCAAGAACCAAGTCTGCTTTCAGAAGCGGGCTCCATGGCGTAGATAATCAAGTCGCCATCTTTGTACAACATGAATGGTTGTTCATGTAACCAATGGTCCAAATTCAATGTGCAAATATCGGTGATCTAGTCAGCTTGATTTTTTTGGGGGAATAAGCATCTAACTGGTGGGATCCTCTTGATGAGAGGTTTGGATCTCACACATGGGAGAGAAAAGTGGCAGAAAAGTGTACTGCTTGAGTTCACTTCACAGATTCCTCTTTACAGACGCATCACTAACCAAGCATGAGAAGATGAATATTACAAAAGAATTTTACCGACAATCAGTTGCATGGGTGATCACAAGCAACATTCCCTCATATTTCTCGAAACATCTAGAGTATCAAATTATCGATTACCTTTTGTTGAGATCACAAAGAATCGATGAACAATCAACTTGAAGAAAACAGTGATCACTCCAAATAATCCAAACTATCATTATTCCTACCGCATTATAATAAATATATAGCAGCTTACAATCCACAAAGTGATTCTCCTAAAAAAACAAGAATGCATGTTGTAGGAGAGTCTAGACGCACATGCAACATCACATTTCCCATCATTTTCTCAAGTAGCAGTGACTCAATCCAAAGGCACACATGGGGAATAGATGCATGGAAATCCAGAGCTTCCAAACCATGGAATCCCTTGGTGGATGGAGCATGGCCCAAAAGTCAAACCAATTGGGTAATCTTAACCATCCGATTTTGCCCATTGAGTTTTGAAAGCGGACCAATTTTTTAGCAGTTAATTTTTCATGGACGTAGGACGGTTTCAGCCTATTCTCCTTCCACGATTTCAATGGTCCAAATTGAGGTGATTCTATGCCACATGTACACTGAGTGAGCCACCAGCATTAAAAAAGGTGGTTAACACCCGTCTGGTTCTAGTTTGGAAAGCCGGCCATACTATGGTGTAGCATGATGGAGGGATGCTACAGTTACAGATGGCATTGTCATTAACATTGATATGTCCAATTACGATTGGCATCAACACGAATTTTTATGAGTTGCCCAACTTTCTGTCTAATTTCATGAACAACAACACTTCAAAAGGATTTGCTTGACGGGCAACCTGTAGAGGAAGGATTACTCCATGGATAATTAAACTTTTCCTAATTTCTATTAAAAGTGTCACGGTGGGAAGTAAGAAAATGCTGATCCCATCAAAGATCAACCACCAAAAACAAAAACAAATGAAAGCTAATACAGTTTCAATGGAAGCTATGATGTATGCTTTAAAGACTGCATAAATTCACATCCCATGTTCAGGTACATTAAGAAGAATTTTTTCAACAGTGGAACATTTTACAAGGCAGACTTGAAAGTTGAAAATACAAGAGAACTAAACATTTCGACATACATCACGGTGGGGCCCACATAGCTTGACCTCATGAGAAGTTCCCATGAGGTAGACCTCATTTCCATGTGTGTGTGTGTGTGTGTGTGTGTATACCCATGGTGTGTGTGAGTAGTTTTGTTTGAGAATTTCTTTTGTAAACATTTTAAATGATTATGAATGTATATAATATAAAAATGATAAAAATGATAAGCAAAGGAAAGATGCTTAGATTGTTGGTTAAGAGTGTTGCTATTGCCACTTGACGTCTTTTGTTTGGAACCATTTCTTAGGTCTTTTGTTGGGAACCTATTTCTTTCTCTTTTTTTTTCTATTAAAAATGCTTCATAAGTGAGTGAATTGCTTTGAGTCCAGCAGACCAAGTTAGCAAGTTGACAAGTCATGACATACAAGTTGATGCTGAGTCATGTTTACAAACTGAGTTTCAACTTGCTGAGTCGAGTCAACTTGGCCATGTTATTGTGTTTGATAACTATACTTTGCATGCAGGTTTGGCCAAGCTAAAAGGGTAGTGGGTCTGGCTTGGGTAAAAAAAAATAGAGCCCATTTAGATAAATGGGTTAAGCTAGGGTTTTAAACGACCAAACTTGACCGCCCGAAACAAATTAATATACAATAAATACAGATACACACATTGTGTGTATGTTTGTAGGTATTCACTAATTTGGCAGGGCTAGATTTAGCCCCATATATAATTCATTTCTACCGATACACGCCTGCATGAATAATTAAAGGATTATCGATTGAATATGTGATTATTCTGTGATTGTGGATTCTGAGTTTGCTGAATGTTCACAGAACATCAACTGCTAAGTACAACAGCATCCTACACTAACTATGATGTTTAAATTTCTCCCTAGACTTAAGTTGCTTGGATGCATAAATAGAAGAATAGCTCATTGTGCCAACAACCCAGTAATTTCGGGTGATCAATAATGTAGACAATACAGGCTAACATGCTTATGCATACACTCCCATGTTATAGACAATAACCAAAAGAAGAGCTGTGGCTATAGACAATAACCAAAAGAAGAGCTGAAAGAAAGCATTGACAACCATGCCTACCTTCTCCTTTTGCAGGGTACGAAGATGTGTCTGAAACTCATTGAGCTTTCTCAATGATAAGTCATGTTCGTCCACATTAAAGTGATTGGCCACAACATCATTTGAATGGAAGTAACCAGAAATCTCTCCATTGATCTTTTCAATCTGTGCTTTTATTTCTGCAAATTGTTTGATGCGCTCCTCTTTCTTTATTCTCAAATCTTCTACCAATGGAGCAACTGACGTAAGTTGTTCTTTCAGAGGATGCTAACCTTTTCTCGTCTCGAAAATGTAAACCCACAGAATATATATATATATATATATATATATATATATATATATATATATATATATATATTGAGTCAGCAATGAGACCAATGGTTCATGATAAACTCAATTCAAGTCCAAGCATTGAATTGTTGTTGATCCAATAACATATCAGGTGTTTTAACCGAAATGAAGCTTCCACTAACATGATCGTGAACAAAATAATGACCCAAGATATATGATGCAAGATAAATAGCTTGGTCTAATTAAAATACCATAACTTTTAGAGATCCGCATTAAATACGATGCGCGATAAATAGCTTGGTCTAATTAAAATACCATAACTTCTAGAGATCCGCATTAAATCAATGCATGATCAGACATCTAGTGATGTGCATTTGGAAATCTTCCTAGTGAATGAAGAGAAAAAGAAGAAAGAATGAATGAAAAGGGAAAAAAAAAAAAAAGAATACATTCTCAAAAAGACAATTCAATTGGTACAAAACTGGAATAATGTGAGATGTGCAGAAAAAGTTGTGGCTTCAATTTGAAGAGTCTGAACTTTCCGCTCAAGTTCGATATATAATGGGCCTTCTTCTGTCGAGAGCAACAAACCGACGATTTGCAAGAATCCTGCATTGAGTAACATCCAAAACAGCTCAAAGGCAAATTTCAAAATCATCAAACAATCTAAACTAAATTCAAGATAGGACAATTGAAACTTCAGCCCACATCATACATTTCGTGTTTCAGTTCATCAACCCACTGCCTAAATGCAACTAACTCCTCTGTCACCCTCACTTCATGGATCTATTATAAAAAAGAACTCACATCAGATCACACAAAACCACAACATCTAAATTACGAAAAGAAAAGAATTATGTAAATAAAATTACGATGAGCATCTCCCATCAGATCACATAACAGACACATAAATGAACCCAAATTGCCCAAAAGCATCTACAGGTATTTCACGTCATAATATCTTACCATTTAACAAGTAATGGTGTAAACACCACAACAATCAATCATCAAAAGCAAGTCAGTGAAGTGTGAAAGCCATACATACCAAACAAAAGATAAAAAGAAAACAGAATTAAAAAAAAAAATAAAATCCACAAACCTTGCAGCAAGAAGCGATGAAACACACTCATACGAACTATTCACATTAGGAAATCCTGCTCCAGGTTTTCGTAAAACCGCAGCGAATACCTTGATATCATCTCTAGTGAGTTGATCACATCTATGTACCATCACAAAATAAACAAAAGACTCATTGTTAAGCTTAAAAATAAGATACCTTGGACACACTTAAAAGTATAATACAAACCTAAGAACAAATCACCGCAAGTTTTCAAATTAGAAAGTATATGATTTTAAGCTCTAGAAACTGCTATAAAATAATAATAATAATAATAATAATAATAATAAAAAAATAAATAAATAAATAATAAAAAATCTATGAATAGATCCAGCGACTAATCAAGCTAAAAAAAAAAAAACATTAGCTTAAAACCGTAAATCTACACAAAAGAATACAATTCAAATCAAACAACAGATCTCTCAGCAAGTTGCCAATCGAAAAATCTACCACATTTAGTTAAAAGAAGAAGAAGAAAACACTAATTTAAACAAACCCAATAACTAATAAAACAATATTAAGAGAAGCCTTTTTAGCTTAAAAGGGCCATGCAATTCTCAGCATTGTAAACATGATTTGCTCATTGATACCCTACTTCGCATGTTAGGATGGCACTCATTGTGTTTGTATTCTCTCATATAGTTATTAAAAAAGAAATAAGCAAACACTCACAAATCAAATTGCTTTTCCAGTGTTGTCAAGCTTCATCCTGGACCTTTCATATCAGTTTCAAGGAAAAAATGTTTTCCTTTTACGCTACTTGTCATTGCAATGTCTCTTAGTTCCTGCATGTTTTCCATGGTAATGTTGTCATTGTATTTCAACTTTGCCATCTAATGGCAACAGGAATAGAAGTTGAATGCCTATAGAGTAACTATTCAAATGGACTTTGCAGATTGTGAGCTAAATTGATATTTACTTACTAGAGCCCTTTTCCAAGTATCTTCTGCCAACTTCATCAACACCAAAATAAAGGAAATCAAGATAAATGACAAATCAATCGAAACTAAAACTGGAAGAAGATGGCACAACACCAACCTTCTTTTTGGGGGCTACAATAAGTTGGGCATTAGCATATGCATATGTTGCCATGCCATTGACAGCAGTGTTCACCTTGTCCAGTGTGAGCCTCCCCCTCATACAGCTGCAATGCAGAAAAATTGAAACCCAGGATTGGTTGGGCGGCTTTGGTCAGTATCTACTTAGTTGAAACATGCTGATGTAGAAGTTGAACTGCTTGAAAACATGCAATATGATGCCCTCAAATTGTGATAATAAAAATTCTCCCTTGTCAATTTAGCTTCCCCGCCCACGTTCCGACCACTTACAAGGAGAAATAAAAATGGCTGACAGAGTGCATTGTGCCCTTCTTGCTAAACTCGACAGTCTTTCTTTTCTCTGGTAGGTATGAGACAGTTAAGAATATATGAACATAAGAAAGAGAAGCATACTAGATTAGCTCAACCAATAGCTATTAAAAACACAAATGAATCTCTAAAAATATTAAGTCAACCCCATGTCTGGCTAAAGATCCACATTTGTGTATTATTTTCAGATAGACATTCGCCTATCCATGGGCTTTTTTTTTTTTTTTTTTTGTCCTTTATAATTATTCAAGCCAGATAAGCTCTAGTTGATTATCTGGAGGTATTATGTGCTTTGATTGGTTGGAGAGGACTCTAATTCAAGATTTTGCCCTTAGCATACAGATTTATTCTTCACTTGTTAACTCATCTTCAATTGTTGTTGTTGTTTTCTTTTCTTTTTTTCTCCCTTTTTATGCTTTTTTCTTAAGACTATTTTCAATTGGATATTCAAAAGATTTTGGTAAACAGGAGAAACTTGGTTGAGTCAACTTTAGAAAATCACATGTTTTTTCTACTGAAATTGTACTTGGTTACAAATTTTCTGTTCTTAACTTCTTAGAATTATATTTTCCAATTTCCACTTCACACTTTCTTTTGGCTAACCAATCCAATTTAGACATGTTTCATTGGAAAGAGTTTGGTGACTGGTCTTCTTTCTAAGACATTGCCCCCTGAAAAAAGGCATATGAATGCACCAATTGGGAGTTCCTGATTTACATGTCTGGGAACAAAATTTGATTTCACTATACAAACAGTTGAATTTCTACAAAATGCATGGAATCAAATGAATGATATAAATTAAAAGACTAAAGATTTCTTTTATCTTTTGATTACTATGTTACAAAAATTAATAAGAAGGAAGAGAGGCAAAAGGTTAAAACCAAATATTCCTACATCAAAGGCAAACAAGAATGAAAAATGTTGACCTACTGGCCCAATCGAATCACATCACCAACATGCAACAAAGTGTAAACCGTTTTCTTGACCTGTTCAATGAAAAAGATGTATCCATTGGAAAAACCACAGCTTTATTATCAACAAAACTCATCAAAAACAAATCTCGCATTACTTTCTATATAAACACCCAAACCAATTGCCATAACCAGGTGCAATAGCAAATAAACCATCATAATCATCATCATTACAATGAAAATTTCCCATATTTTGCAGCATTTTGCATACAGGAGCTAGTCACTACCAGGGCATCGCATTTCTGGACACGAAGCCCTTCGTAAAGGTTTATACACAAACACTATCCAAAAGCAAAGAGCTAGAACATGGTAAGTTGTCGGTAATTCAACATAACATGGTAAGCTGTCAATAGCATGATACTCAAGTGGAACCCACGATTGAAAAGTATTTCAAGCAACCAGTAAGATAGAATCTATATTTTGTAAAGAGATGATAGTTAAAAGAAGAACAAAATTCATCACCAAAGATCTGCTACAAAGAAATCTGCCATGTAGAATGCCTTCACTCCTGAAAAGCCCATGAAATGCAAATGTAATCAAGACCCATCTCTCATTTTCTGCAGTAAGAGATTCAAATGAAGAAAGACTGAATTGGAATGCTTTTGATGTTGAAATCTGCTGTATATCCCATGGGCTATCCCAAACCCATGGGATCAAGGGACAAACACTGACACCGCCATCATTACCTTAAAATCCATTCCATCCCTCCTAATCCCATGGGATTGGTCCGGCCAAACACGCCCTTTAATACTAAAGGATTTTCAATTTTGAAACTAGAAACCGAAAATCCAACGTTGCTTCAAGTGATACAAATGCAGTCAAAGAACGATGATTAAGACAAACAGAAAGCAATTTCCACTGAAACAGAAGATTGTGGCACAACAATAGTGTTAGGGTGGAACAACAGTGGATTATATAGTACTTCTTTCAGGGTTCAACTCATGGTTTACCAGACAATCATATTTCTGAAGTCGTGTAACCTCACCTTGATCAGGGTCGAATATTGCATATCAGACCCTAGTAAATTACTTGATTTTACATACATGATAACGTTTAATGCCGGATTTTAATTATATTTTCGTTACAGGACGAAATCAGGAACGTTAATTGGAATTTGATGTTAAAGGCATGGATTTGATGCTCCAAAATCACCAGAGCACGGGATGAACCTCAGAAGACCAATAATGAAGATTTTGCACGCCTGGGATCGGAGGAAAGCAAGCCAAAGGGGCCCGAAAGGGGTCCAGAATACTAGATCACATGTTTCCCGCCATCCGATCAGTTCAAAACTTCATACATGTGATGGGGGCCGTGAATTGACCGTACATATTAAATTTCAGCCCTTGAAGATCTCAGGAAGTGGTCCAACGGACTGATCAGCCAATTAATCTCCAATTTGGGGCCCACCTGATATTTGAAACTGCTTCAAACTTGGTGTTGACGGTTGAAGTCATATGAAGAAAAGGATGGACGGTGCAGATTTCTCAAAAACATCACATTGGGCCCCATGTGGGATGCATGTACACCAAGTACACGTGCAGCCGCCGTGCACCGCACTTAGCCGACGGTCAGCGTGGGCGCTGACCCGCGCCCGTCTTCAACAGCTGGAAAACGCAAACAGCGTCCCGCAGCCGACGCCGGTTCGTGGTTGTGGGCCCCACACATCCATTAAACCGCCAATCTAGACCGTCCATTTGGTTCCTAAGGTGGACCTTACCAAGACCTAGGTGCCCTTTCTCCATCATGAAAGTCATCGGACAATCCAAACCGTTGAATACAATTCAGACGGTGAAGCAAGAGATCCTGTGGACCACACCAAAAACAATCCAAAATCAGTCATTCCCGACCTGTTTTTCGTTCTCATCGCAGTGTACGGAGTGGATTTTCCGTTTGATCAGAGGAATGGGACCCACCAGAACGGACAGCGAATCCGCGTCCCTGTTTACGCGGCAGCGACGAACGGTCGCTGGTCCGTTTTGCGAAGAGTTGTGGGCCCCACCCATGGCCTGTACAGAAGATCCAATCCATCCATCGTGTAGAGGGCCACGAGAACTACAAAACCATGCTGAGATTCCACTCCCATGCGTACACACGTGTGCGGTACAGAGGCCACAAAAGGGCTACTCGGCGACGTTCAAATCTGATCTTTTTGAGATTTCTTCTGTGGGCCGCGCCAATGGACCTTCAAAACCACCCATTCTTGACTGAAATTTCGTCCTGAATCCAATGGACGGGGTGAATTTTCCATAAAATACCTCTGTGAGGCCCACCGATCACGGTTGCGAAAATCCGCACTTCAAGTCCATCTACGACTCTGCCACCGATTCCAGCCATCCAGCAACTATAAAAGGGAAGTTTTGGACGTAGGGAAGGCATTCAGATCCAGAGAATTGGAGATCCAGAGCCAGGGAGAGAAGAAAGAGAAGGAGAAAGAGAGAGAGATTGTTCGGTTTGGAGTTTTAATTTATGAATTTTATTTAATATTTTTTTATGGATTTTCTGGGTAACTAATCTCTCAGCTAGGGCTGAGATGAAGCCCCTAATTTGATTAGCTCTTGTATTGGTTGATTTACTTTGAATTTTAATTAATTTGTTTTTTTTCTCAAAGTAGGCTTTATGGGTTTAAATTCCATACTTCTCCATCTATGAACTTGATCAAAGTATATAGATGGATGTTGTTTGGATGCTTATTACAGGTGCTTGTGTCTGATCAAGAACAGGTTTCCTATAGAGGAAGAAACAGGATGCTTTAATGAATGTACATTCCATGTGCCCGACCAAGGACATGAAATTTGTTATTCATGGCATTGCTTAAAGGAATTAGACAGTCTGTATGTCCGATTTAGGACACAGATTGTGCTTTCTCTATTTAAGTGGTATCAATCTAGATCAAGGTGAATCAACAGACAAAACAAGGGTTAGGATAATTAGGGGTGGATTCGAAAGTCCTAGTGCTTTCTCCCTGATTGAATTTTCTTTCCTATTCTTAATTGTTTTTTCTAAAATTGTGCTTAATAGTTTAGTTCATTATTCATTGGATTAGTTAAGAAGAATAATAGATTTGAATTGTGACAACCAGTCCTTGTGGGATTCGACCTCGATCTTACCGAGTTTATTACTACATCACAACCCTATACTTGGGGAGTGAACACACCTATTGGAGTCCTTCATGATTTAAACAAAGTTCAAAAGAAAAAGAAAAAAAATAAGAAGTCAAAAGCAGATTCACTTTGGCCAAAGCTTTGATTCTTTGTCAGAGTGTGATGCATGATACCCTGACACTTGGAACTTATAAATTGGATACTTGAAACATTTGTGGGTCCAAAATTGGATCCAATGTGAATAAAGAAATTATCCTCATCTGTTTATTTAGCAATCAGATACTTATTTATTGGTCACTGGAGAACTTAAAAAATAAATCAAGAGCATATTTCAATGGTCTGTTTTTGGGACTGGTCTAGCAACAATTGTTTACATTTCAGTTGGTTTAAGTTGAATTAGTGTATGCCATGTGTGAAACTTTTGATTGCATGCTATTTTATTTTTATAGGAGATAAATTTTAAAAATAAATCATGTATTAAATATGGAAACATTCTAAAAAATATTTATATGGATTAGTGGTAAGATGAGGGATTTCCACCGCACTTTGCACATCCACATCATCACAAGAAGCCTAAACTTTTTTATAGTTGGTTTGCACCCATCTAAGCCATTGTGCAATTAGGGAGTGAATTAGGGTCTAGCTAAGGGTTTGACCCACTGATGTCTAAGGTTTTAGTTGTAGTGTTTGTTGAGTGTGCATAATACATGGTTGTTGTTGAGGGTCGAATATTGCATATTAGACCCTGATTAGTACCTAATTTTATGTACATGATAGTGCTTAATGTCATATGTTGATGGTATTTTGCTGCAGGATGCAATTATGAGCGTGGATTGAAAAAGGGAGCTTTAAGCATGGATTTAACGCTCTGATGACACCAAAGGCAATGGACGGACTCCAGGGGCTGAGATCGACAGAGTTGCACGCCAGAGATCGAAGAAAACCAAGAAACTGAAGCTTAAGTGGCCCGAAATTGTTCCATAATGCAGATCACATGGTTTCCACCATCGACCTCAAAACTTCATACATGTGATGGGGGCCGTAAATTAACCGTACACGTCGAATTTCAGCTAGTGAATCCCTCTCGAAGTAGCCCAACGAGCAAATCAGCCCCGTAATTCTTAAAGTGGGGCTCACCGATATCTCGGATATGCCGAAAGTTGGTCTCAAACCCTTATAATTGATGGGAAAACGGATGGACGGTTCGATTTCTCATAAACATCATGTTTAGACCCATATACGCACGGTGTGTGCACTGCAGTGTACATGCATGGAAGTGCACTGGACAAACGCGTCGATCCTGGAGCCGTTTGACGATCACGCCCGCAAAACGGAAATTTCCGTTTTTGACGCAGCGAGGCGCACGAGCTTTGATCGGTTGCTGCTGTGGGCCCCAGACATTGTTCATATGGATAATCCAAGCCATTCATCAGATTCGTAACTGCCTACTCACCAAGGCCTAGGTGGAAGAATGGAATGAGACAGCGAGCATTGGTTTTTAGCTTCAAAACAGACGGACGATAGAAATCGGTGTGGGCCCCATCAATGGACATTCGAAACTGCTCGTATCCGACTGGTTTTTCGCCACGAGTTGAATGAACGGAGTGGATTTTCCAACAAACATTGATTATGAACCCCACCAACATCACAACAGACGAGATCCGTATTCCCTGTTTCACGGCCGGAAAACGACCGATTCTGGGGCGGTTGGATGATCAGACCATTGATCGGATGCAAGATCCAAGCCGTCCATTGGGTAGATAACTCAGAAACGTCCCAGGAGACGTTGATTTTTCTGGATGAACTTCAAAGTACAAAGGACTTATGAAGCTCTTTTTCAGCTGCGTCAAGGGTATAAAAACGCTCCGATTTTTAACAGCCCTTGGATCGACTTCCGGTTTCGTGCTGTGTAACTTGGAGTTGGTTCTCCACCGCTCTTTCCTCTTATATAAGAGAGAGAGAACGTGAGAGGGAGGGGAGATCCTACGGCTAGAGAAAAGCTACGGAGAGAGAAAGAGAGTCTGTTGGAGTTTTTTTTTTGTTTCTATTTTTCTCTTCTTTTTCTTTTTCTTCTTCTTTTGTTCTCAAGGGATTCAACCCAACATGGTTGGCTAAACCTCTTGGCTAGGGCCAAGAGGTGAAGCTTGTAGCATGATGGGTGATATTCTACAGTTCTGATTCATGTCCTGAACTACTTTTTTTTGGTTTGATTTTAAGGAATGCGGTTAGTTTTTAATGGTTTGTTGTGACTGACATTACAATATATCTGCAATAGCTTGAGTATTTCCTTTTCCTTCTTGTGATTATGAAGCCAGGACGCTGCATTGTTCACCATCGCCCCTTGGACATGGTGGAATGACGAACTCTTCCCGACATTCATACATCACTCGATTAATTTGTTGAATTGGTTTAATTCCGTTGTTTGCTTTGTCTCATGGGCATGGTTTTGTAATGGAATCCATTCTAATTTACACCCGTCTCATCTCTTGAAAACCAGATCAAAAGGAAGTTCAGATTGAGTTCATGAGTCAAGCATAGATCTCCCTGATCTCTACAAGTGGATCCTCTGAATCCCTAGTTTCCTACCTTTAAATTTCACCAGTTTTAGATAAATATTTTCACCATTATTCCTTCATATTCACCTGATTAGATTTCATCTTATTTTAGTTCTAGTTCTAGTTAGTTTCAGATTACGTACAGATTTCAGTCCCTGTGGATTCGACCTCGATCTCACCGAGTTTATTACTACATCAAAACCCTATACTTGGGGAGTGAACAAGTTTTTGGCGCCGTTGCCGGGGACTGACGGTTGCGCTTTCTGAAATTAACTAGTTTTAGGATTAGTTTAAGATTGTGACTTTTCTGATTTTTAGGGTTTATTTTTAGAATTTTCTAATTCCAGGTTTTCCTTTAATTTTGAGAAATTTTTTTTCAAGTAACCTTCTATTTTTAGATAGTTCTCCCTTTTAAGAAACTAACCCAATCTTCTCGTTTTGTAGGATTCTGAGATAAGCTTCCAAATTGGTAATTTCTTTCTAATTTCTCTACTTTTTCTACTTTTAGAATTAGGATTTTAGTTTTAGAAACTTTCTTATTCTAGGTTTCCTTTTTAGAAACTAAATTTCTATTTTTAGAAATTTTCTATTTCTAGGCTTTTATTTATTTTAGAATTATTTTTTTTTCCCTTTTTAGAAACTAACATTACTTTCCATTTTAGGATTAGGATTTCTAATTTAGAACTTTCTAACTTTAGGCTTAGAACTTTCCTAATTATTATTTTTTTTTAGCATTTATTTTATTTTATTTTTAGGAACTAATTTATTTTTAGAACTTTCCTCTTTTGTTTTTAGGACTTAGGTTAGTTATTTCCCTTTTAGAGACTCTTTCTAATTTTAGAAACTAACTCATCTTTCCTTTATTTTATTTTTAGAAACTTTTTAATTTTTAGGTTTAAATTCTCTATTTTAGAAACTTTCAAATTTTAGGGAACTTTACTTTTTAGAAACTAACTTTCTATTTCAATTTTAGGAACTTTTTAACTTTAGACTTTCTATTTTAAAAGCTAATCTCTTTTGTTTTCTTTTGCAGGATTTTAACATAGGAACTTCTCAATTGGTACCTTCCTTCTAACTGCTCCTCCTCTTACTTTGCATACTGCTGTAGGACCTTTTCTTATATTTTTCTTAGGATTAGCTTCAGAGTGAGGGTTTCACCATGTATATGCACGAGTGGGAACGTCAATATGCTGAGATAGCTTTTGAGCATGCGAAACAGTGCGAAGGGATGTATAATAACGATGATAGACATCCACCCATGTCTCAAAATTTTCCTAAACCAATCATCGAGAACCAACCTAAGCATAACATTCCATTGGTTAAGAAGTCCTTACGCGATCATATATGGGAGAACAATTTCACCCCACGGACAGTACGCGAGTGTTGGGGTTATCATAACTATGGGAGTGGGACTCATTATCACCCATCTGAGAAAAAGAAAACAATGCGTGATTATATTATGAGTGATAATAAGTATTACCAACCATCAGATTCTCCCACCTATGATCCGTATGACTATAACCAGTGGAAACATCAATGTCGGGAAGCTGAACCAGCTATATATCATAGTGATAATTCTCTTAGGTCATCTACCTTTGAAACCCAATCAGAAACAATTCAAGAGGATTCACTTCAGAAGCTCATGAAAGCACAAGAGCAATTCAATCAACTTGTCATACAATCATGCGAATTGCTCAAATCCTCAATCCCAATCATTCAGTCACAACTTATGGAGAAGGAAGAGGCTAGGTTATCCCAGATCATCCTAATCTAGTAGCAGAATGTGAAGAAAGTGATCATAACTCGCTTGTGGCAGAAACTGAAATTACGAATGAGGAATTGGATTCCATTAATGAGCAGATGGTTCAATTTCCCGATGAGTCGATCTCGATGACTCATCCCAAAGGAATGATCACGAGACGTGGGTGTCTTTCAAATATAGTAATAGTGACACACTTCACTCACATGACACACATGATTACACTGATGAGGTAGAGGTTAGTTTATTCGAACCTCAACCTAACCTAGGAATAGAATGTGAGGAATGTGATCCCATCCCAAGTGCATACTGCACGGAACTGGACGATGATGAGTATAGAGATTCAATCTCAAGTGTGGCCCCTGCCAATGATCACGAGGTTCAGGAAGTTGTCAACCATAATGATCTACTCCACCTGCCTGACATGACTGATTTGAATGTGGAGAATGAACCAATTTCAACTAACCCTTCCAACCCTTGTGATGCATATTTGGACCACTGCCCTGAATTGAATGATGATATGATTCGGGCGATGGATGACTTGCTTGATATGACTCTGGACTTTGAAACTACCCAGTTGAGGCCACAATCTGAGCTACACACTTTAGACGATTCAATGCCTCCACTGAGTAGCTTCAATGACCAGAGTCTCTACATCAATTCTTCACTTATTGATTGTTTATCTGTCTTTGAAGGGCAAGAGCAAGCGAGCATGCGTCCATCCACTTCAAAAGACGATGAAATCCTTGGACAAATCATCACAGACTTCAATGCAGGAGACGAGTCACTCTCAGCTGAATTTCTCAATTCTTTGGACGATTGCGTGGCACACTTTTCAGATTCGAATGATCCTATGATTAAGGAAATAGTGGATGCCTTGCAAGAGACTATCTCGGTAGTTGTTACTAACCGAGAGCACCCTCATTCAAGCCCCTCTTTCCCCACCACTCGAATGTTTACCATTACAGAAGAGGAGCTGAAAATTGAACCGAAGTCCTGAACTTCTAATGTGTTGAGACTACATTACTTTCTCGAGAATTCTTTTGAATTTTATCTACTTGTAGTCTCTGATTCACCATGGGATACTAATTCTGAAACTTTTTCTGACATAGGTGAATCATATATACTTTGGATACCTCAAGCGAATCAACGACAAATCTTTGCTAAGGTACACAAGTTTCTCTGGACATTCATGCTCCAGGGCATCCAAGCTTATTGCAAGATGGGCTTTTGGATGATCCTGTTAAGGAACTTACTTAGAAACTTATCAAGATATTGGCCGGAAGAGGAATCTTGCGGCATGATCGAGTAGTTTTCCCGCTTTCATAGGACTAGGGTAGTTTGCTTGATGTTGTTCTAGGGTAGTTTGTTTTCGACTTGTTTTAGGATAGGTTGTTTTTACTGGTTTTGCTCTCTTACGCTGACTTGCTTTCATGGATAGCTTTGGAAAGTCTCTCTCGATTCATTAACCAGGTACTATCTTCCCATCACTTCTCTTTCAATTTCATTGTCTCATGTGCATTGTATGCTCATATATCTTTCACATTGAGGACAATGTAGATTTTAGGTTGGGGGTGGGCGATTAGGTTACATATTCAGTGTTTTCTTGGTCTTGAGCAGAAATTGTGAAAACTTTAAAAAAAAAAAATTTCTTGAGAATTCAAAGTGATTTTGACGGCCATCTTGGATTTAGAATTACAGGATAAATGATGTTGGTAACTATGTAACTTATGACTCTTGGATTCAGTTATCTGTTAGACTTCACAGTTAAGTTTGAATTGTTAATCCAGAATTAGAAGTTGTAAACGTTGATTGAGTCATGATTTCACTTGTCACATCTCGCTCTCACAGTAAGGTTTCAGTTTGATATTGAAAGGTGAACTTGGTAATCACTAAGCATGTAAGGAATCAACATGGAAAATTTGCCTGTCATGATCAAAAAAAAAAAAAAAAAAAAAAAAAGATACCCTTGGAAAGGGTTGGGCGAATAATCTTCACCATAGGTTTGCTCCCTATAGGTGTGGATTTAATTCCCCATGGATAGTATGTGAAAAGGTTTAGGTATATGGTCTGCACCATAGGTTTGCTCCCTATAGGTAAGGACTTGATTCCCCTTCGTGGCACACGTTAAATAGAAAACTCAAAAGCCTAAGAATGAAAAGAAGAACTGAGAGGCAAGTTCTGGTTTAAGTTGTCCTGAATGCACTTTTGATTGTCAAATGTTACCATGGATAGTGACGACTTGATCTCTTAATGATGGTGAGTAGAGTTTACACTATACACTCATGAAACTCGATGTTTAGAATCATTCTAATTGATGAATTAACATGTCGAACTTGATTGTGAAGTTTATCATGCGCTTGAGTCTGAGAGAAAGTAATGCTCAACACTCATGATTCTTAGACTTCTAGCATCTGGATTGTTTCCCAAAATCATTCAAGTTCTTGGAAATTATCATATAAATCTCAATCTATTTTTCGCATACTTTGCTCGGGACTAGCAAAATGCTGGTTGGGGGTTGTGTTGAGGGTCGAATATTGCATATTAGACCCTGATTAGTACCTAATTTTATGTACATGATAGTGCTTAATGTCATATGTTGATGGTATTTTGCTGCAGGATGCAATTATGAGCGTGGATTGAAAAAGGGAGCTTTAAGCATGGATTTAACGCTCTGATGACACCAAAGGCAATGGACGGACTCCAGGGGCTGAGATCGACAGAGTTGCACGCCAGAGATCGAAGAAAACCAAGAAACTGAAGCTTAAGTGGCCCGAAATTGTTCCATAATGCAGGATCACATGGTTTCCACCATCAGATTGACTCGAAACTTCATACATGTGATGGGGGCCGTAAATTAACCGTACACGTCGAATTTCAGCTAGTGAATCCCTCTGGAAGTAGCCCAACGAGCAAATCAGCCCCGTAATTCTTAAAGTGGGGCTCACCTGATATCTGGATATGCCAGAAAGTTGGTCTCAAACCCTTATAATTGATGGGAAAACGGATGGACGGTTCAGATTTCTCATAAACATCATGCTGGGACCCATATACGCACGGTGTGTGCACCGTGTACATGCACTGGAAGTGCACTGGACAAACGCGTCCGGTCAGAGCCGGTTTGACCGACCGTCGCCCGCAAAAACGGAAATTTCCGTTTTTGACGCAGCGAGGCGCACGAGCTTTGATCGGTTGCTGCTGTGGGCCCCAGACATTGTTCATATGGATAATCCAAGCCATTCATCAGATTCGTAACTGCCTACTCACCAAGGCCTAGGTGGAAGAATGGAATGAGACAGCGAGCATTGGTTTTTAGCTTTTCAAGAACAGGACGGACGGCGGAGTAGAAATCAGGTGGGCCCCATCAATGGACATTCGAAACTGCTCGTATCCGACTGGTTTTTCGCCACGAGTTGAATGAACGGAGTGGATTTTCCAACAAACATTGATTATGAACCCCACCAACATCACAACAGACGAGATCCGTATTCCCTGTTTCACGGCGGAAAACGACCGATTCTCGGGGCGGTTGGATGATCGTACCATTGATCGGATGCAAGATCCAAGCCGTCCATTGGGTAGATAACTCAGAAACGTCCCAGGAGACGTTGATTTTTCGGATGAACTTCAAAGTACAAAGGACTTATGAAGCTCCGTTTTTCAGCTGCGTCAAGGGTATAAACGCTCCGATTTTTAACAGCCCTTGGATCGACTTCCGGTTTCGTGCTGTGTAACTTGGAGTTGGTTCTCCACCGCTCTTTCCTCTTATATAAGAGAGAGAGAACGTGAGAGGGAGGGGAGATCCTACGGCTAGAGAAAAGCTACGGAGAGAGAAAGAGAGTCTGTTGGAGTTTTTTTTGTTTCTATTTTTCTCTTCTTTTTCTTTTTCTTCTTCTTTTGTTCTGTTTGAGGGATTCAACCCAACATGGTTGGCTAAACCTCTTGGCTAGGGCCAAGAGGTGAAGCTTGTAAAGCATGATGGGTGATATTCTACTGATTGATTCATGTCCTGAACTACTTTTTTTGGTTTGATTTTAAGGAATGCGGTTAGTTTTTAATGGTTTGTTGTGACTGACATTACAATATATCTGCAATAGCTTGAGTATTTCCTTTTCCCTTCTTGTGATTATGAAGCCAGGACGCTCTGTTGTTCACCATCGCCCCTTGGACATGGTGGAATGACAGAACTCTTCCTGACATTCATACATCACTCAGATTGGCTGTTGAATTGGTTTAATTCCGTTGTTTGCTTTGTCTCATGGGCATGGTTTTGTAATGGAATCCATTCTAATTTACACCCGTCTCATCTCTTGAAAACCAGATCAAAAGGAAGTTCAGATTGAGTTCATAAGTCAAGCATAGATCTCCCTGATCTCTACAAGTGGATCCTCTGAATCCCTAGTTTCCTACCTTTAAATTTCACCAGTTTTAGATAAATATTTTCACCATTATTCCTTCATATTCACCTGATTAGATTTCATCTTATTTTAGTTCTAGTTCTAGTTAGTTTCAGATTACGTACAGATTTCAGTCCCTGTGGATTCGACCTCGATCTCACCGAGTTTATTACTACATCAAAACCCTATACTTGGGGAGTGAACAGTTGTACAAACAGTTTGGACCACCGAACCCTCAACCCCATTTGTATAGAAAACCCATCACTATACAAATTTCAGCCCGTGCATTGTATAATATCTCGTGAGAAATTACTTTTTGCCTATGTTAGGCATACTCAATTCAATGAAGTCTGTCAAGCAGATGAAGAGCTCCACAACATGATGCATTTTATGTACCTAACTAACAAGCAACAAGTAAACAACCCCATCAAAATAGGAATGTTGTTTTACAATATGGATTTTTTATCCAAACTATCAGAATGAAAATTGGCAGAAGTTTCGAAACTGAAATTGACAAATTAGATATAGATCTTATACATGGAGAATCATCAACAACAAAATAGCTGGTGGGAAGATGATGGGCCACTCACAGTAATTTCAACAAACACAATTAATGCAGGAATTTATTAAGAATCCGATTTCAGCCATTTTTCATATTGACTTTTCAGTAATATTACAAGTGATCAATTAAACAAAGGGGAAGTCTAGGCTAAAAGGATTTGATAGCCAATTAAGGCATCTATGGTAGGAGATTTACTTACATCTGCACTGCATTGAATATATTCGAGTAATGTAAAAGATTCTCAAACCATCGATCCATCGATCTCAAACCCACAAGACAAATAGGACAATTGATTATTCTTAAATGCAAATGAAGGGCCCAAGATCCATAAATTAAATCCTTAAACCAGGCAACATGCCACCACATTGACAACAACAAAAATTCGTGAATGCTTCAAAGCAATGAAGTATTAAAACTGACCAAAAAAATCATGAATCAAGTCAAAATGAAATCAAATAGAAAAATAAAGGAATCATATGTGATGCACTAAAATTGCAAATGGCTTAGCATTTATGGCCAAATTGCACATCCATGACTATAAGCATTTGTTGAATCAAGAAAACCAAAAGTATTTTTAATAGGCTCTCACTTTTCCACCGAGCAATAGGAGTTATTCAGTACACTTGCAATATAATGATCGAAACAAGTGCAATCCAATCGATCAAATTCCTCTTAGGAATTTCATCGAACACCCCATGTGCACACCCAATCACTTGGCATTTTGCATAAAAATTTAATGACTTTTGCACAAACAGGGCTCATGAGATTATACAAAGAACATGTTCTCGACCAAATTGGCATAGGAATCTGATTCTTGATTAGATCCATCAATTCCTTAAGAGAAAGGGGGAAAAAAAATCAATTTCAAAACCCGTACATGCAACTGAAACTATCCGACAATATACCCAGGGAAAAAAGCATGCTAACCCCAAAAAGGGTTTCAACAATGCAAATACCTAAAAAGAGATTCGACAATGCAAATCCCTATTTCGATTCACAATGCAAATCCCTAAAAGGGATCCGACAATGCAAATCCCTAATCGTATTCTAAATTGCGTAAATCAACAACAAGAAGGAAAAAGTTTACAACATACCCGAGAATCGGAGATTCACGAGCAAATGAAGGCCAAATCAGAAAGAGAGGACCGAGGCGATAGAGAGAGAGAGAGAGAGAGAGAGAGAGAGATGACTAGGATTTTGAGAGAGAGAGGGAGAGAGAGAGGGAGAGGGAGAGCTTGAGGGACCTGAGAGAGGGAGAATCGGCACACTGCTGGAGATGAAAGGGCAAAAATGAAGTTTTTTTTTTTCTTCTTCTTGTAGGACCCTTTATCCGCAGCTATTAAAACCGACCGCCAGCGAACGGTAACCCCATCAGTCGGCGAAGCTGCACTTTCTTGTAGTGAGGTCGGGATTGTCCAGTCTGTGTGATTTGGACTCTGGTCCATCTAAGGTGGAGCCTGTCAGGTGATTGGTTTGGCTCATGTGCCACATTGACAGAATGCAGTTGCTGATGACTTGGATATGTGTAAGGTAGCAAATGGGCTGCAACCAGGACAAGAAAATCAGATTTTGGAATAGGCCCAGCACGATCGGTCACTACAACAAAGCTGGGAAGAGCGGCACTTCTGTGCAACTTACACCGGCGCTATTTGACTGAGGACCACGGATGTTATAAAAAAAATAAAAACGACGCGATTTTCATTTCACTCGCAGCTCCGTCTCTCCCAACGACTCTCTCTCTCTCTCTCTCGCGAATCTCTCTCTCTCTCTCCCGACGACTCTCTCTCTCTCCCTCTCCCTCTTCGGACGACTCTCTCTCTCTCTCTCCCAATTCTCAGCTTCTTCCTACCCCCAAATCTCTCTCTCACGCGAGCCGCCATTAATTTTAGGGCTTAGATAAAGATCTGAAACAGGTAAGAGTCTAGATTTCATCAATTTCAACATTAGTGATTTCTTAATTAAGGATTTACAATGTTGAAACCCTAATTAGGGATTTACTATGTTGAAACCCTAATTAGGGATTTTTCTATGTTGTTTCATGTGAATACATAGAAACAATTTGTTGTGTGATACAGTTCTGATTTGTTCGATACTTCGATTTGCAGTTTTCCATCTGAATTCTGTTAGATTTCATGACGGGTGAAGTTTTTCAATCTGAATTCTATTCGATTTGCAGTTTTATAACTCATTAGGTATCTAGATCTGCTACTCTCTTGTTTCCTAGGGTTTTGGATATATTTTTTGCACTTTGCATTTGGGTTATTTTAGGTATGGTAAAATACATTTTTCAAATTAAAATTTCTTTAAATTTTTGTGTTCTATATTCAGGAAAAATCAACGATGGAAGCAATGCAGATGTTGCTGATGATATTATCATGGTTACATGGTATATAAATTTATTTTTATGTTGCTGATGACCATTATCATGGCTACATGGTATATAAATTTATTTTTTTTAATCAAGAAAAATCCAACCAACTTCAAGAGATTCCATTGAGAAGATCTGACCCCTCGAATGAGTTGCTAATGTTATATGCAATTTCCACTCCTTGATTTTATTTGTTACACACATTACAGTGATAATCTAACGGTGGAGATTTCTCATAAAGAGAGAGAAAAAAAAATCACTCATCATATGATGTCCTTGGTTTGGTCATCTAGACCATTATCCTGATATGCCCCCACCATGGATATGAGATGCTTGAAAAATCCCTCAATCCTAACCCTTGGATCAGTGGCCTTAGGTGGCTGAGAGAAAATATGAAGATGGTCTGCATCCATCAGAAGAAAATAGACTAAATAATTGAATGGTCAGGATTTTAAAATCTAGGAGATTTCAAGCACCCTCCATACATGGTCAGGCCATCAGTGTTAAACCCAGAAGCCGGACATTCAACACCACCGATATTACAACAGTCAGATGGGCTCAGTCAAGTTGTTCTTATTCGCAGATACAAGCCCTTTCCACCCAAATAGCTATGAGGAAAAATGAGAGAGAGAGAGAAAAGAAAAGAAAAGAAAAGAAAAGAAAAGAAAAGAAAAGAAAAAAGAAGCAGGTGCTAACATATAGATAACTTGTTGATCATGAACAGGAAGATGTTAAGTTGATGCATTCCCTTGGAGTGAATTCCTACAGATTTTCCATTTCTGGTCTAGAATCCTTCCAAGTGAGTTTTACTTCTCTCGATTTTTCTTTGTTAGATAAATGTGGGAGACATCCAACCCGTCAGGTAGGTTGACCCCACCATGAAGATCACATGTGCTTAAAATCAGGCGAATCCACTAGTCACACATGCCAAATTGTAGATTGGACCAAATGAGTTGTTGTCCACGATATTCTTCAGTATGCCACATCCAAAAAGCAGATTAGCCTAATTTTTTAGCTTAATGTTCTTTATTGTGGGGCCCACCTTTGGGACGGTTGGATGTTCTACCCTCTTGCCATGTTCATGTTATAATAGAGACTTAATCCTCGTTTTAATATCTGTGAATTAACAATAGGAGGAATATTTGGTGAGATTAATAAGGCAGGAATTGAATTTTACAACAACCTTTACACCTTAGGAATGTTGGGATCATGGCTTTCCCAGAAGACACTGCAAAGCGATTTATATGAAATCTTTCGTTTATCATAGATGACTTTTACGACTTCGGTGTGGCTCGTTCTGCCTTCAGAGACCTGTAAATCATAACCGTAGATCATTTATTTATTTTTTTAAAGACAACCTGTATATCATCAAAAGCATTTTTAGCTTTTAAATTTCTGCATCTTTATAAGGAATTTTCAAAAATAGGATATAACATATAAGGTTTAGGATCTGAAATCCATTGGAGGCATCCTCAACATCAATGACTTGAAATCCATTGTAGTAACCTAGTAAAAGGACGTGTCTGAAGGCTGATGGACCAAGCTCCAACTTGTCAAAGCCAGCCCATATTACCTGTTTGGGTTAGAATAGTTTAAGACCGTAAATGCTGGCAAATTTGTTGAAATATACGATGACTGAGATTGCTCGGTAAAAAGTATATAGGTTTGCTAATTCAACAGCATGTAGACCCCAATCCCTCTGTGTCGCCACATGTGCATGTGCCCTGGCCCAGGAATAAGTCCAATCAACTAATCAAGTAGGCCACAATTTAAGAAACAAATTGACGACCGAAGAAAAAACTTGGCCGGTTTTCCTTAGTTGTTGTTCATTTGTTTCCTGCATTGCAGCCCAACCATTGGTCAAGGCATTTAAATAGTGAGGCCAGCCTGATGAAAGTTTGGATGTTGCCCGCACATGCCAAGTTGGTACTGCAATGGTAGACAGATCAGACCTGCAAGCTTGTGGAGCTTCCCTTTTTTTTGAAAGGTAGCAACCTTCAAATAACCAAACATGAAATACTTCAGTGGACTGCCACAGTGAAAATGTCTTACATAAGGCTGTCAACTGGTTGGGTTGGGTTTGTTAATCGGGTTTGGGTGCGGGCCTGGGTCTAGTTCTTGAATACCCAAACCCAGGCCCAATCAGGTTCGGGTACACATCAGGCCTTTGGATCTTGGTTTCAAGTTAGGTTCGGGAGCACTTACATGGTTCGGCCAGCCCAATGGATGACTGAGATGGCAAACTTATTTATTTTTTTAAAGACAACCTGTATATCATCAAAAGCATTTTTAGCTTTTAAATTTCTGCATCTTTATAAGGAATTTTCAAAAATAGGATATTACATTACCTCTTTATGGGTAGGTTTTCTAAGGGTCCCTCCACAATAGCCTATAGCTGTTCTAAATACACCATCTACACGTCCAAAAGCAGCTTCAAGCTCCCAAAACCTATCTATAATGATAAAAAGTGTAAGAATCCAAGAAACAAAAAACACCCACTTGGAGAAAGACCATTTTTTTCATGAATGAATAGACAAAAGCAACAAAAACCATGCATTGAGATGTGTGTTTGACTCGGTATGAGAGAGAGAGAGAGAGAGAGAGAGAGAGAGAGAGAGAGAGAGAGACCACTTGCAAAACAGTATTTCTTATACGAATGAAAAGCAAAAACAAAAGCAACAAAAACAAACAGAGAGAGAGAGAGCCCACTTGGAAAACGGCAATTCTTATATATACGAATGAAAAGGAAAACAAAACAGAGAGAGAGAGAGACCTCCAGCAAAAACAGCTTCCTGTAGAAACTGTGATTGAACATCAATGGAAGTGAATTGAGAGCTGCAAGCATCAGAGTTTTCTGATTTGGGTTGTGAAATCAGCTGATACATTTTCTAATAAAAACTGGGATTGGGATGTATTTGGTCTGGTTATCCAAAATTGGTGTTGAGAGAACTTGATATAGCCTTTCTTCCGTTTGGCTGAGAATCCTTAGATCCTTATCTCATAGCCCATTGTTCATGGGAAGTTGATCCAAACCCTTCATCTCACCCATACACATGGAAAAACAGAAAAATGCAAGGCTGTACAGAGCAGATATGATTCCAATATATAACAGCTAACATAGCACTGACCACTAGCCACCTGGATGGTAGCAGCGTCACTAGCCAAACCACGTCCCAGTGTGAGAGGAGCCCCATCTATGATCATGACTATTCAGTGATCTGTTTGAGCTATAACCTAGATATAAGGGTTACACTCACTCTTGCATTGTCATTTTTTATTATCTTTCTTTATTTTATATACTATTTTCTTTATTATTATTGTCTTAGAATGAAGGGTTATTACATGTAATATAATTAAAGGTCTGTGTTATACTACACCCTGAAATTTAATAATACCTTCAAAATAATAAAAGCCTTTTAATTATATGTATTTTTCTCTCTTATATAGTCAGTAAAAATAGAATGTGAATGTCTATGCAAATCAATACCAACTGAAATTGATGCACCATGTAAATGCCATAACTATAAGCAAACCTAGAAATGAGCTCACCTTCTCACAAGCCCTAGCTTTTCCCCACAATGCACCCCTTCAATATCAAGTTTGAATCACCTAACTAGAGATTTGGACCCCATAAATGCACCCCATCTACATTAAGTTTAAAGAACCCATTTGGGATCTTTAGACCACACAAATGTCATGACACTTAAACTTAAATCACTAGCTTAACATTGAGACACTGCAACAAAAGCTTCTTCAAGAAAGCATTCTTAGTTAAAAATATGCCCATTTGTAGCATATGAGAGCCACCTCACCACACTAAATATATTAAAAACTTTCATAGCAGACAATGAATATTATTGAATTCCAAAGTGGATTTACTTTGAATCTTCCATCAAAAGAAGGCATCCACCACAGGTCCATAAAAGATACGAAATAAGCTAGGCATCCACACAAGCCTAGAGTCCTAAGAGGAAATACTCATTATATAAGATGCTGGTCTTGGAGCTTTCTAAGAGCACTACCTCATGTTAAAGAACTAGTGCTTTAAGATAATTCAAATGAAGAACATCCCTGAGGAATAAATTTGCGAATTTTATACTTCTATCTTCGACCTCATGAATTTTTTATTTTAGATGATCACTCCTCTTAGAGTAAAACCAACGCCTAATGTTCCCCTTCCCACCAGCTATTTTAGCTTAGAAGTTAAGTGGGGCCCACTGTATTGTTTGTGATGAATTCACACCGTTCATCAGTTTTTCCTGATCATGTTAGGACATAAGCTAAAAAATGAGGCAGATTTGAAACTCAAGTGAACCACATGACAGGAAAAGTTGGTAGGGAAATACCCACAGTTGGAACCTCTTTGGGTCCACTGTGGTGTTTTTATGCCATCAAAACCGTTCATAAGGTCATTCCTACTGGGATGAACTGAAAAACACAAAAAATTAGCTTGATCCAAAACTTCTGCGACCCCACCAATGTTTTGATGGTAGAAGTTCAATCCTTACTATTTCATGTCGTCTGGCCGAGTTTCAAATCTGCCTCATTTTTGGGCTCATCTCCTAGTGTGAATTTTCAGCTCAAATGTAATTACCATATAAATGGGTAATAATTATTTACCCAAGGCTGTAAAGGCATTTTCATTATATAACACCATGAAAAATGCGAAGTCCTGTATCAACGGGAGTTGTGACGACTTCTCAAATCTTGGAAAGAATCCATTTTTCATCCTAGAAGAAAGTGAGTGGAAATTAAACAATCACGAGGAAAGCACTCCAACGTTGTTTATAATTTTCATAGTTTTACTGGGTTACGTATCAAGTTGGAATGGGGTGGGCCCAATAGAGTGATGGATGAGTCATCCATCATCATACCACCTGCCTCAAACGTGACATGATGTGGGCCACGTGCTGCATACGTTGGCCCCATCTTATCATCACCGTCCAATTTAAGATGGGTCAAGTTGATTTGCTGTAGGAGTCAAAAGGAAGACTTTGATGACAGTGGTTGAACTGAAACTAGGGAAAAAATGGAAATAGCCTTCTGTGATAGTTTGCCACCCTTTTGAAAAAGGCAATGACTTGTATCCAGTTATCTGGACCATCCAAATTGAGAAGCATAGTGTGGGTGGAGCTGATCTATAAAGTAACATCTATCAAGAAATCGTAACCATCCATCATAAAATGGCTATCAAATGGATGGTTAGAGGTAAAGTTGTGTGTTTCCAGATTGCAATAGAGAAGTCAGATGGTTTATGCCATCTTCTTATTGTAATTATTGGTATAGACTCCATTGTCAATTGAGTTTTCAATTTGAACGGTCTGGATTGGTGCACAGCTATACATTGTGTACGGTTGAAGACCCAGCATCATTTTCTAGATGGTGTGATAAACTATCATGGAAATCTTTCCCAAGAATAGAAGCAAGCCCTAGCTATCCAAAGTGGACTTAGATTGCGCGGCCAAAAACTACCCCATTTTGCTACGTGGTGTAAAAAGTAAATCAGACTTGTCCAATCATCAAGTGGACCACATATATACTAAAGATGGCATTCCTCAACTAGATTGGAGAGAGGATTTCTTGTGATTATTGTTTGGCAAAAGTTTAAAACTAGCTACCCACCTAATGTGAACATTCCTTTACCTGGGGATGGCATTGCAATAAACTTGTTCAATGTAATTGACCTCTATGATAGACTATTAGAGCTCCTTATTGTAATAATAGTCTATTACATTGTGCTTGTGAGAGTTTTGTACTCTCATTTGTTACTTGTTTCTGTCTTGTTCACCTTGTTAGATATGCCAAGAGTTCTGATTTGCAGGTTAGACACTTACAACTACATATGTTTTTTGCTAGGTATTATTCATCAATATCTTCCATAAATAATTGATCTTGCTTAATTTATATTTTTGTTGCTTCATTTATATGCTTTCCTAGAAGCCCAACTTGTAACTCCTCAGAACCCGCTCTGCCGTAAGATATTACAGTGTATGATGGTTCCCAGCAGGTTAAGTTGCAAGTTATTATTTAGAGTTGGTTGGATATCTTTTATTTTTGTAAATGCTATTAATAGTTAATTGGATGATGAATGATACTTGTGATTGTGAATGACAGTAAACAACATATATATATATATATATATATATATATATATATATATGTTATCCTTGGAGGATTTATTTTTTAAGGGGACATGATATTCTTGCAGCCTATGGTATGGTGCCCCAATATTGCTCATATGTTACTAGTATGTAGTAGATATTACTAGCTTTTTGTTGTATATGCCATCGACGTGGGGCAATTAGATTGGTCACTGGATCATGGGTTCCACTGATGCAAAATGAAGGAAACTTACTGCCAGAGCATTGTTTGTGTACCATGTAAATCCATAGGTCAACCCACCATGAAAAGTAAGCTGACTTTGGTGTGTGCATTGTGTATGCCATACGATAGAGGTGTGCATTGTCTATGCCATACCTAAAAAGCATTGTATGATTTCTTATGATTTACTTTGTTAGTGTGTCACATATATGCTCGTTCTAAAACAAATATAGAGAATCGGAAGAAACAACTGATTAACCACGCGGCAGGCACGAAGAGTTTTGCGCGAATACGTGAAGAGGTAAATTTTATTAATAACCTGACCAACCATGTTAGTATATTTCTGTTATATAACTTGTTTACATAATAATAGAGGAAAAATGCCAATGGGGAGGGTCTAAGCCGAGTAGATATGTATATATTGACCCATACATGCAAAGATGGAAACCCTGTGGATGAGGCCTCATCAGTAGTAATGGTATGTTAATGTATTTACATGCAATAAGAGCTCCATATAAATGTGTAGCAACAACTATAACATTTACACATTAATTGTTACCATGTGATAATTATTATTGTAGGTAAAACTCAATGAAGAAATATCTCAGCAACCCGAAGCCTCACAGAATAGCATGACAAAGAATGACCTATTATCTCAAGTCATGGGAGAAGATAGGCATGTTTGTGTTCGCACTTATGGGTTAGGACCATCTCCATCTGATTGGTGGGGCGCAACATCCAGCCAACAAAGGATGACCTCCATTGCTCAGAGGAGAGATGAAAGATATGAGGAACTACATGCCGACATAGTCTCTCTAAAAGAAAATATAGTTGCATTCTCGTCCTTAAGAGAAGCTGAAATGTCATCCCTTAAAGAAACTATGGTTGAAATCTCGTCCGCAAGAGATGCTGAAATTTCTTCCTTAAAAGAAACTTTGATGAAATTGATAGCCACTATAAAAAATGCAAACAATAACCCACCCACAGTATTCGGTGTTGCAGCTAGTTCTAACATGAACCAACCGTCCTCATCATCAAGCCATTGGGTGACCTCTCGGGTAATTATATTATATACATGTATATATTTATATATGCACTATGTCCTAGATTATATATAGTTTAGTTGGTATATAATGATTGATATTGAGTTATCATTTGTAAAAACACTCAACGAATAAGGCGAAGACCACGAGTTGCACTAGTGCCGGGGTAATTCCTTATACCAAGTGAATAGTTCTTTTATTACATTTTGATGTTTTTGTGTTCTTAATTAGATGGTATATTTTATTTTCTAGGATGTGACTGGAGTTAGTCTTACAAGTATCATGAAACTCGAGGTTGCTATTGCTAAAGGAGTTGTTTTGAGCAAGGATCCGCTCACAAAAGTAGGGGGGCATGAACTTGGAATTGGTTTCTAGGAAGTATTAATTCATGTGGCAATAGTACGGGATGAGGTTTTGATAAGACCCTATGGATGATATAAAACAATTGGGGATGCTATTGGAACGAGTATTGTTTGGCCCTCTATTTTGTGTAAGGTAAGATTAAGCATTAATTTCTTGTACAAAAGATTACGAGTACTAATTAATTTCTTTTTTTTTTTTTGTTTTGCAGGTTTAAGGAGAGATGGATTGAGCTAAATGAAAGATCCTAGCCCTAGCTGGAGTGTCATCCCTATTTGGTAGCATTCTCTCCTGTTTTGCTGCATCCTCTGATTGCTTCTGGTATTATTAGTATTTGAAGATGCCTATTTTGCCAATATATGCTATTGTGGGGTTGATTGCTTCAGGGCTGGTGGTGCTATCTACTGGCAGCTTGGTTTCTAATGTTTGGCTAGTAGAGGTGTGGCTGGAGAATCTAATGCTCTCGAGGAGACCTGGCTTTTCTTGCTTTCAGGTTTTTGGTGCAACGGAGAAGGCTTGGTTGGGAGCTTTTCCCAAGTGAAGTGAGCTCCTTTTAGGCCCAAGAAGACATGGTGGAAGGGCTGCTTTTTTTTTTTTTTTTTTTTTTGGAATTGAAAATCAGCTTTTGATAAAACCTGTCGTTAATACCTATCGTTTATGCCTTAGTTTTAGTTTGTGCCTTAGTTTGCGATGAGTACTTGTGCCATGGTTATGGAAATTGTTAATACATGTCGTTAAAACCTCAGTTTTAGAAGTCTTACATTTTCATGTCTGCATTTTGTTTGCTGGTTCTCACTATATTTTAGCATCTCTCTCTCTCTCTCTCTCTCTCTCTCTCTCTCTCTCTCTCTCTCTTTTAGAGGCGTATTTCTAGATTAGGCATAGAAGAAGACTCTTGTTCTTTCTATGTTTCTTTACAACATTAATAGGAGGGCATCACATCAATCTTGATGATGGAAGCCAAGCGAAGGAGAACAACTACATTTATGTAAGTATTGCTGTTGTTATCCTTGGTACATATTTAAAGTATTATAAGTCTTAAGCTCCATTTGGTCATCACATCAATCTTGATGAATATAAATTTTTATCAAACCAAATGGATCTTAAGCCCTTTTTTAACTCCGCCAATGCAACTACTTGCATTGCCGGTCCCAAGCCCGGGTAAAGGAGGAGGGAGAAGGGCTTGATTGGCAGTTACAACTGCAACCTTCCTTACTATTCATAATGAGGATATTTGTTATCTGTGACCCTTGCTACACTGATGTGCTATCCTTTGGACACTGTGAGAAGGCAGATGCAAATGAGGGGTTCACCATACAGGACTGTTCTAGATGCTTTTCCAGGTAAATTGTGTCACCTCTAACCATTACAAACTTGCCAACATAACCGATTGAATTGATTGCTTTTGCTAACTTCGTTTAGTTGGGTTCTAATGTGTTCTTTAAGGTGCAATTTCAGTTAGTTTGTAGCTGTCTTAATTGTTCCCTACTTGTACAAAATATCATTATCGAAATCATTTTCATATATTTCTATCGTTTTGTTTATTTTTCTATTTCCAACAGTACCTTATATGATGTGTCTTTCAAAGAAAAAAGAATAAATGATGCATTTTCATCAACAAATATGGAATGTTTGATCTGTTGGAAGTCAGAAATATGAATCCACTTGTTGTTTAGAATATCGTGTTTTGTGCATAGTGGGATATTTTCTATCATCTTCCTCATTTCCAGATCAGTATTTTATTATGCTTGAATTAAATATCCTCCTGTATCATATTTTGCTTATTTGGACTATCTACAGCTTGAAACATAAGTACAGAAACAAGAGGTCTTCAGCTGGTCTATTTCTATCATCTTCCTCATTTCTGCTTTTTCAGGTGCTTGCTTTTGAAGCAGGAAGGCGCCACAAGATTCGAGTTAATACAGATATCTGTGGTATGCCGATGATCACCGTCTTTGTACTATCATTTTTCTAATGCTCGGAATGCTAAGGTGTTCCAATAATCACGTTCCATCTTGACGAAAATAGGCCCGTTGAAAAGTCATGCAAAGAAAAGCAATTGGATTCATTGACACCATGATTGAATACTAATTAGCCAATGCACCAATGCAGAAAGAATCACAAGGTTGAATACCTAAAATTTTGTTGTTGGTTTATAGTTCGAACATATTGGCCATTACATAACAAAATTTGAGCTGCTGATTACAATAAGTGTTGTTTGTATTCCCTTGACATCAAATCAAAGGTCACCATGTTAGTACTATTCCCTTGACATCATATGTTGTGTGTGTAGGTTGGTACTATGTTAGTACTATGTTACAATTCAGCACCTTATCCTTCCAAAAGAATAAAGAACCATGGGCATTATGTTGGAATACTGGTCATTAATTTTAAATATACTTGTTGTGGAACACAAGTTTGATGCATATTTCTTTTTATAATTGTTGCTCATAATTTTCATGACCATGACATTGATCTGTTTGCTCTTTCATTTTTCTCTTTCTTTTTTGATGAATGTCTTTTTGCGTTTTTTTTTTTTTTTTTTTTTTTTTTTTTTTTTCGAATCTTCTTTGCGTCTCTTACAGGATCGAGATAGTTATTGGAAGATGATGCAGAAATATATAAGTTCAGATGTTACATCAATGGTGACGCTTCCAGTTCTTATATTTGAGCCCATGAAAATGATTTAGAAAGTGGCAAAGGTCTGTGCTATTTGCACTTTAAACCTGATGCTTGTCAATTTTGTGCAATGTCTTCAGCCTTGCTTATCACATATTGAGCATTATAAATTGCATTATCCTCACAGATGCTGGAGTACTCCCACTTGTTAGACCTGGCTAATGAGTGTGAGGATCTCTACATGCAGACTACAATAATGGTTTTTATTGTCAAACTACATAAGTAATGGTTTCACATTGTCAAACTACAATAATGGTACAAGGTATTGGTCATTGAGTTTTTGGCGGGGAAGGTTTTTATTATGTCAATGCAGCAAAGGCTGTAAATCTCTTCTTCAAGTCCTAGTGTGCCTTTTCCTTGATCATCTTCTATCTATTAGAACCATAACTTCTAGTTCTACACTAAGGCCAGCAGTCCGGCAGTGCCTTTTCCTTGTATCATCTTCTATCTATTAGAACCATAACTTCTAATGCTAGTTGTTGCTTACTGTAACCATGACCATAACATGCGGAGGTTTTTTCCTTGTTACCAAATGTCTAGACTGTTAACCATATTCGACTCGCACTCATTTTGCGGGTAAGGTATGTAATGGGATGTGTATTTGGGGACCCCAAAAAGCACCACCGCCATTAGAGAAGCTCGGTTCGAAGAATTAGTTTCTCTACTGAAAGGGGAGGACTCTCTGGTTGAGGAGTTAGTTCGGTGCATGGCTCCTCATATGGAAGCTGCACTGCTCAACGAATTAAAGTCCAAGATTCAGGCCCACAATCCATCTGGATCTGAGGATCTTCAAAGAGAGCTCCAGAAGTCTTTATTATGGTGAGTTCCTGGTGCCAAATTGTTAGTCCCTCCCTTCGCTCTTTCTCGGAAATCATCGACCGTTCGGATCTCATTTATTGTCAATCTTATTTCAGGTTGAGGGATGAGATTAGAGATCTTCCATGTACGACCAAGTGCCGGCATGATGCGGCTGCTGATTTGATTCACATGTATGCATATACGAAATGCTTCTTCAAAGTCAGGGTGAGTCCATTCTTCGCCAAACTTCAAAGAGAAATGCAAAGGTTACCCAAATCATACTGTCCCTGCAGAAAATGCAGCACGTTTGTGAGATGTAGTCCATTCCTCAGGCGGGACCTAATGTGTTGTGTCACAAGTATGCAAAGAAAATGGATGGTGGACAAGAGTCAACAAGTCTGCATCTGACTTAAATAAGTGGCACGCCCAATAGGGCGACAAGCTGGGTATTTGGGCCACAGAACATGCATGGTGAGGCTCACCTGAGGAATGGGCTGGGTCTTGCTCGTATGGGTGGGTATAGAGTATGATTTGAGATTGTAAGCTCCAGATCAGTCATTGCGGGTCTCATCTGCGGAATACAATGTAAAATTTGACTATTTAAAGCTCTGTTTTTTTTTTATTTTTATTTTTTTATTTTGGACTCGGCAATTGGATCGAACTCGACTGAGTCCAAATAAACTTGGATGGATTGGCAATCCATGGCTTTGGGTGATTCAATATTTGGCTTGCTTTAACTAAGTCACTTCCACCTGTGAGAATTACAAGTCTATTACATCTCCGCCTTTGTGTATATTAGCCCTCTTGACTTGGGTCCCAAGTGCGCTGATAAGTTGGGGTCAGGCTTCCAGGAGTATTCCAAGACATATGGAGAAAATTACTGTTTAGGGCAGTTGATTTGTTAGTCACAACCAGGCCAACGCAGATCCGATTGTAACTTATCAAGAGCAAGGAGGGGTTGCGTGTCACCGCCGGATGTTTCTTCCTTCTATGCCAAGTCTCGAAGTCATCCCCGAAGCGTGTCTATGGGGCGAGAACCGCAATTAAATTCATGCTGGCCAGAATGGTATGCATAAGCTTGAAATCTGTAGGCTAGTTGTCTGTTCTTTTCTGGTTTTCATTTTGTAGGTGTCTAAGACTGGTATACAATGTTTCTTCCTTCTATGCTTGAAACTTCCATAGGTATTCAGATTGTAATGTCACAAAATCATTTGTGAGCCAAAATCCATGTCAAATGGTGCCTTTTGGTCCTTCAAGCCGAATAGGTTCTAAATTTCTAATGAAGTTTAGGCAGAAACTGAAACCCTATGCATCTTCTAATTCTCATTTAAAGGGTATTTGATTGTCGAAGGTGATTCTAGTAATGATATTAATTGGCATCCTTGGTGAAGCTAGACAAACGGAGACCTTTCACCATTCTCAAAATCCAGGTTTTGGTGTTGAATTTAAAGATCTTATTCTCCCCTGTATTGGGGAGGTGAATAAAGTGGCCGAAAATCTTGCTAAAGAGGAAGAGGAAATGACACAAAGGTCACTTATTTCAGATTCTCAATGCCTCCTTGAGAAAGTCACACACATGTTGTTTGCAAGCCAACCCCAACTAGCTGGTAGCCAGGTACAAGGCTATGAAATACAACGATGATGGTGATGATCCATGTGGTTTCTTTTAACTTGCAATTATAAATGTTGAATGTGTATCTTTGATGGAAATCGTGCTGACACAAGTTCACTTTTGATGCACCTTTTTTTATCCTTAGGATTTCCTAAGAACTTCCATTAATTGGTTCACTGTATTATGAGCAAGCTGCTTATGATCTTTGGAGAGGAAGTGGCCGAGCCAAAATAAACACTGAGAATGAGTATGCATAATTATTAAACATGCACAATATATGGCTTATTTATTTTCTGCAAAACTGAATTTGCCACCAATCATATATCACTTCAGTCTTATTCACTTTTTTTCCTTGAAGGATCAATTTGGAAGGACATCGTCCTCGGTTGAGGCCATATACTGCTGATGGTTTGAAGAAGCTCGTAAGAATTGGAAAAGGTGAATGCCACAATGATCTTTTGACTAATATCTAGGAAGCCCTCGAAACTATTTTCCTGACTTTCAAAATGCCCTTCTCTATTATTTCATACTTTTATTGCGCTCTATATTCCAATCAATTACTTCGACTTCTGGTGTGGTTTAACATCTCTGTTCTATAGAAGAGATTATTCTACTAAGAACACCACATTGACTAGTTATACTCGCTATCATCTATTACAATTCTTCAGCATGATAGTGTTCGTACTAAAAACGCCCTTCTATATGCATATATAAATTAGGACTTGCTGAAAAAATGTGTTTGTGTCAAAAAACATGTTTGTAATCCCACAGTAGAAAAAATGGGAGTTTGTGTCAAAAAACATGTTTGTAATGCCACAGTAGAAAAAATGGGTGTAGACATACTGTTAAAGTACTGTTGAATATTGTATTTTAAAATCCTCTCTTTGGTATCGACAATTTAATTAGGATAATGGTTGGTAATGTGGCTCAATATGAACAGTTGGACCGATGCTTTCGAATGGGATCTAACTCTGATGTTTTCGAATGGTAAGATTAGGATAGCTGTTGATTTGTTAGGTATATAGGATTGCTAGATCTCTTACACTATTTTAAAATCATAGATGCTAAGAATTCTTTCAAAAGAGATGAACTTGATAATTTACTTCTTTTTTTCCCTTGTGCAGGATTTTAATCAATTGTACCTAAATTTAGGCTTACAAGCACTTCAGCCTTTTGACGCCACTCGCGCTAGGAGTATGCCATATAGAGGATTTGTTTATTTATTTATAATTCAAGACCATTTTCAATTTTATTGTAATAAATATTTTATATATATATATATATATTTTGTGTGGTAATATAAAATTTGTTTAATATTCAATTTTAATTATATTGCAACATTTTTTGTTTCAAATATTAAAAAATTGCAGGTTTCAATAGAATTATAGATAATTTTTTTTAAAAAATTACTGGCCAACGCTGGGCCTTTTCAAATCAATAATGCGGCGCTTTTGTAGAACTATAGCAGCGCTTTGGGGATTTTAGCACCGCTTTCTTCAGAAATACTACCGCCCAGCAAAAGCGCCTCTATAAAGCGCATATACTATCCAATTAGCGGCGCATATAAAAGCGCCGCCAAAATACCTTAGCGCCGCTAAAACTTTTAGCGACATACCCGTCCGGCGGCACTTGACTAGCGCCGCTAAAAAGTATTAGCGGTGGTTTTGGGCCTTTTAGCGGCGGTTTTGGCCGCCGGTGAAAGTACTTTGTCTTGTAGTGGGTTCAAAATCTGGGCTCAAACTAACGAAGGCCTGGCCCATTTGCATACCTGGATACGTGTTTCGTTCCATAATCAATGGCAACTGAGTACATGTATTGCACTCCAAAAAGATGAAAAACATCTCAAGACATGGCTTATAGATTCCATGACAAAATAAATTGTATTTTATGAGAGTTAAAAATAATTCCCAACAGGATCATCTCAAAGCTGCTGGGACAAATAACAAGAAAAATCATGTATTAGTTTTGAGTTGATAGTCATGCTTAGGCAGTGATATGGAATGGAAAATGCAAGCAAATATATACAGTTATACTAAATTTACCTGTGAGCTGGACAGGTGTGCTTTTCACAATTTTGTAAATGGTTGTGACTTATCCATAGTACGTGGCATACATGTACATAAATCCAGACCTTCCAAATCATGGGCCACATTGTGAACACGGTAAAGAACATGATGCACAAGGAAATTAACAAGCATTCCATTTTTACAATTGGCCCAAATCTGTCCAAAGTCTGGATCACTGGCATTTTGATCCTTCAAGATCTTGAACTCAACCACCTTGAGAAGGGATGGAGTTTACCTTCAATTCATCGACATCTACCTTCAGAAAAATAACATCAGGCAATTTTTTGGCGAGCTCAGCTAGGACAGGGGCAATGAAATGGCACGGCCCGCACCATGAAGCAGTAAAATCAACCACCACCTGTGGATAGATAAAAAATTTAAAAAGATTCATGTTTCGTGAGGATCCACGATGTATGAAACCCAAACCACATACTAGCATCTGAAGACAGTCAGATCCAAGTACATTGATTTGATTATCAAGGATGATACGCACAAACATAATAAGAGATTAGTCACAAGTTAATTTTATTAGGAATGCTTGTAACAAATTAATCCTGCAAAACAATACAGATGCATTATGTACAGGATCATCAATACATCCCAATACAAATGCCATATACTATCATAATGCGTCTCCTATACCATCCAAATACATCCTCAACGTATGCTTCTAAGAGAATCCAATACCCCAATCAAGGTCAATAAAATCAACATGAACCAAGTTCTCTAGCAGTATGAGAAACAACTGAGCTGAAGAACACACCGACCAGAAGGTATTCCACAGAAGCAGTAGTTAAAACTCCTGATGATACAAGCAAAAAGCCACGGCGCAACTAAATTTTACATCCTAATACGGAAGCCAAACAGTTAAACAGGCAATCCTATATGATATTTATAAGAATGTCCCATAATCATCCAGACATCTGTCAACATCCTAGTATTTTCTACTCCGATAAATTATTTTGCATGCATATACACTGGAAAATATAAACATATGAGTAGAGCAAAAACTATTACATGATCTCCAACATAAGCATATCCTCTATGCTTTCTCCCTTGCAATGAGATCCAAGACATCTCATGTTTTAGGATTAAGCTAGCTAGAGGAATTATAGGGTTGTGCTCATCTGAAAACTATAGTTTGTTGATATGCAATCTTTGCTTACATGTGACGTCCATTGTAGAGATATGCCAACAGGTCCCAAGACCATGTAAAGGATGGTTGTATTAGCAATTAGTATGGCAATCAAGTACAAGGCACATGCAGGTGGTTGAGAAAGATATCGGGATATAATTCTGCAAGCCACCATGAAGATATACTCATAGAAGTACAATTGGATGATTAAAGTGCAACATGTTGGAATAGAAAAAATAGAGTTGTCACTACAACAATTGGGGTATTTAGCGGCGCTTTTATATTAGCGGCGCTATGTAACTTTTACTGGCGCTTGTCTGAGTGCCAAATTATAACTTTTTGCGATGCGAATAGGTGCAAACTTAATCTGAGCGCCGCTAATAGTTTTCCTAACACGTTTTCCCACGAAAAAGCGCCGCTGGATTTTTCCACGAGCGCCGCTAAATGCCTTTCTTAACCTGCCAGTAAATTTTTTTATTATATATAATTCAATCGAAACCTGTATTTTTTTAATATTTGAAACATAAAAATGATGTAATACAAATAAAACTGAATATGAAACAAAATTTATATTACTAGATAATAATTTTTTTTTTATTACAATAAATTGAAAATGGTCTTCAATATAAATAAAAAAATAAAAACAAATCCATCTATCAAACAAAGTTCTTGCCCTCTCCTAGACTTTCAAGCTCCTATTGCCAAGGAGATGTTTGACAGTTTCCACAATTCCTGAAGTAGTTAAGCTCCCATCTAGAGGCAGCTTCTCAAGTGCTCCTAACACTGCACTGATTAATTCTTCCATAGAACTGTCACTTGTGCCACCACTGCACTTGGAGCCATTGGTTGAGAAACTTATGCCCGTCTATCTGAAGAAAATGATTAAGGCGACCATTCTTCTCCGTTGCTGATAAGGTACTTGCAACAATTGACCATTGTCTAGATGCATTACCTACATTCATCATAATATTTTCTCATTCCAGTCGCATGCACCACACTAGCTGATGCCATTTGCTGTAAATGGGGAACTAAACAGATCTATTTCCAGTACGTTGCAGAATCACCTTTTTTTTTTCTCAATAACACCCAATCCTTCACCTGCTTTAAAAAATGCAGAGGACCATTTCAATAAACAAAACAAGCTGAAAAAAGAAAACAATGGATTCTTCAGGCTAATCCCTCCCTAAGATTTAAAATATATATACAAGGAAAGAATCTGAGTCTTGCAACAGAAGTCCAATGCATGGACCACTGCAAACTGGTCAATGACCATAACTATGCCAGCCAACACAATGTAGTGTTTTGAGGAACCCTGACCATAACGCAATGTACGTTGCAGAATTGCAATGACATGTAACAGACATTGCTATAAACATTGACCGAAAATAGATTCAATTTCAATGCTCTAGCATTTAAATAGAATAAATCAATCTATAAAGAAAGTGTAAAGAAACCAATGAAAGTAAACATTATTGCACTACAAATAAGCAAACATCTTCCTGAAACATCAAAATGATCCGAACTTGTGCAAGGATGACAAATCTTCTAAAGTTTGAATGGGGGCTATGTGGGGATTCCATACAATGAAATGTGGACCAACATCAAAACATTATTGCACTACAAACAAGCAAACATCTGCCATTTCTTTTTTCCTTTTTCTTTTATTTTTTAGAGATTGGAAATAGAAACATCTGCCATAATTTACCCAATATAATGCACAATCAAACATGCAAGAGAAATTACAATTTCCTCTTGGCAAATCACAACTAAAATTTATTAAAACAAAGGCATAGAGTGTGGGACAATCCATCAAGGCAATGGATTAGTCCTTGCACAAAGAAAAGATCTAAGAACACCTTCATTTGCGAGAGAATCCATGATTCAATTTGCTTATCTGGGAACCTAAACAAAACTAATGTTCGTATGAATTCACATTTTTAAAGCGTTCAAGATAAAACACAGTTTCCATGAGGACTTACATTTCTTACGCAAGCGTACAAGCAGAAAATCAGCACAGTTGAACAATCCTAACCTCTGATTTGTGGAGTGAATTTTGTTGAACATTATATATTTTTTCACTGTGAACCACCAAATATAAGTAGGCCGATCCAATGGTGACATAATTTAAAAAAATAATCAGTAATTCCTTTTTTTTGACATGTTTATACGAAAGACATGATTTTAAAAGTTTAATTGGACTTACGCATATGCCACGTATGCAACTACTAAGTGCTACCATCTAAATCTGCCAGTGTAAATAGTTGTTAGGCTGTTAACATCCGGGTTACGGTGAGCTTAACCAGCTTTTTCTATTCCAAGCCCAAACCCAGCTTATACCTGTCATAGAAATAGTGCAAGCCCAAGTAGAGAATTCTCGTACAAGGTCCAACTTAAGCCTGAGCAGGAGTCTGATATTTAGATCAGGGAGAGAGAGATTACCAATTAGATTTCTCCATCCCTTTTTGCTTTTTTTTTATTTTTATTTTTAAACTTCTTCTTCTTCTACAATAGTCGATTGCCCATTGCTACTGCAATATGTATTTCTAAGCTAAAAGCTAAAAGAAATAATTAAATCATGTAAACATATTTAGTCTTCATTACATCAATAACAAATGGAAAATCAAGAGAAAAAAAAAAAAGATGATTACATATAGAAAAAAAAAAAACAATATATAGATCAACCCAATGCAAAACCTCCTTCATTCTATCAAGACCCCATGCTTACAAAAAGAGAGAAAAAAAAAAAAAACACACCTGGAATATTGATGATAGTTTCTGAAGTTGAAGAACAAAAAGACATTCAAGTGCAAAACACAAGACAACAATCACTAGAAAAAAAATCCTACCAGGAACTAAAAAATAGAAAATGGAACAATAACTAAAAAACTTACCTAGTACCTATTTCTGAAATTTTCCATCAGGCTATGACCAAAAGTAAATCAATAACAAATAAAAACCCCAATCAGACTGAACCTGGAAGATTAAAGCTTGCTGCCATGGAAGATTATTCTAAAAGCTTATTCTAGTTCTGTGTTCATCTTCAAGATCATCAAATCTCCAGGCTAGGGTGTTATTACTCACAGTAGCATCCCACCAACAAATAGATATAAAGCTCCAGAGCCTGGAAGATTAAAGCTTGCTGCCATGAGTTGGAAGCCCAATGCTACTGCCTGAATCAGTCAAAAAACATAATAGCAAAGGTCAAATTTCAGAAGTATATGACGTTGTTCCAGATGGCAACAGCTAATCACCAAAAAATTGAGAATTTTGACACATAAAGTCAAGATCTTGCTTACAAGCCTCTGAAACATTAGCAAGAAAGTATTCCTGCCCAATACAGAGGAAAAAACAGAATCAGTGTCCATAACCAACTATTTATGGGTTCCTGAACATCATTCATTGGTTTCATGGCTCAAACCATTCAACCAAGACAGATCATCATCCATTGCTTTTTCCACATTTCAAGAAATTAGAGAGAGAGAGAGAGAGAGAGAGTAGAACCAAACTAAAAGCATACCATTCTCCACAAAATCACATTTCTTTGAGGTTTTAACAAACAACTCCTATGCATTTTTTTCCAATACTAAGAGAGAGTTAAGACAAAAAAAAAAAAAAAAAAAAAACCATGAAAACATGAAAACATAATAAAAAGGCTAGCAAATGAATAAAGAGAGTGTCAATCTTGATATGAAGGCTCCCATTTTACCAATTTATAATCTATTCCTTGTATATATGTCATAGAAAACAACACAAACAACACAAGCTCTCTCTGTCATGAAACGTTTTCAAAGAAATGTGCTGATTTAGGAACTCTACACCATTGCCAATGGATTTTGACAGAGTAGGCTGAGGAAAAGAGAATCAGTGAAGGGCGAAAAGTCCAGCTCAAGCCAGAAGTTATTATTGGAGTTGTGCATAAAAGAAAGCAACTTTATTAGAAAACCAAAGAACATGCCTATAAAAATCAAGAAAGAAAGAAAATATAGAAATAATAGAAATAGGAGCAATGAGAATTCTTCTTGCCTTATTATCATGAGGCAAATCCCTACATGGTCATCTAGACTACAGATACGAAGGAATCCACCATACATGGATAACGTTCCCAAGATTTCCAGATTAGATGATCAATAATATTTTTTATTATTATATATAATTCAATTGAAAACCCTGCATTTTTGCAGTAGACGTGATTTCATACTTGTGTTTTTGTTGCAGCATTTGTATCTAAATTAAATGAATAATACCCCTCATTACTGTTTAAGAAAGAACAGATTTTTACCACTTACAAATGAAAAGTAAGAGGACTCAATACAAAAGTTTCAGCCCTCAGAAAAGGAGTTCTTAAGACAGAAAATGATATGTATATCTAGTTAAAGCTTTGGAAAAATCTGATCTATAAAATACTATTTTTCAAAATGTGTAAGGAGTTGAATAAAATGACATGTAGCTTAGGCATTTGACAGGAAGATTGGACCCATGACCTTGCTCACCTGAATTAGAGTCAGTCATTGCCCTCCCGATAGAGGTTCAGAGGTCCTATTGCTGCTCGCCCAATTCTGCCATTCATTAAAGACAATTAAAGTTAGAAGCAGGCACGCACACCCACCCATATGCAGAAGATAATGCAAAGACACACACACACACACACGCATACATGCACATTCTAAACATAGTAGGATGACAAGATTTTCATCTACATACACACATGCATACACACACATGCGTATGTATTTCTTCTTTCTAAATGTAAGCTGGGAGCAGATCCCTGACTTCCTCAACATTGCAAGTGCGGCCACAATAACAAATGTACAGAGCTCAAACAAGGACTTTGGGCAGCCTTCATCATCCCACGAATTTTCAATTATTTAATGGTTGTGCAGAGTTGGATGGATCCATCAGCGCATTGTGCACTATGCTAAGTTAATATACATAGATACAAACATGCATACATGCATATATACATATAAATGGCTGCAAAGAGAAAGAAACCTAACCACTTCCAATTGCAGGGACATCAAAAGAACCTCCCAAATTAAAAGCCTTTCTTTGGAGTGTGTATAGCAAATGAGTGTGTGGCTGAGAAAACTCATTGGAGATTTATGCTTGGAACTAGATCCTTTCCATAGAGATGGAGGTGGATTTCATTGTCCAAAAGAGGGGGTTTTAGGAAGAAAGATATTTTTGGTTGTGGAATGGATATCAATGGTCAAATAGTGTATTTTTTTTTGGATTCAAGATGGTTATCTGAAGCTATAAGCTGAAACGATTCACTACACACCTAGGCCTAATGCCTCAAACTAGATCAGCAGGACCTTGTTATTCTTTCTTGCTAGCTATGCGCAAATGGCACATAAAATCTTAAGACCATCTGTAATGTTGTCAAGCCTTTGGATGGCCTAAACCATTCTCAAGCCCAAGTAAAGGATGCTTGACCTTAGGTGAGCAGCCAATCTCAGGATAATAGCCCACCCTAATAAGTTACAGAATAAGACAATGATAGCAATAATTGACTGCAAGAAGCCAATATCTTGCCCATTGTGTCTATTAACTGTCTATGTGTAGGGCACAAATCAAAATGCTCAGATTCCTATTGAGGCATGGTTCTTTTATGGAGGGGCCCAACTGACCAATGGTTTGGGTATTGAACCATTAGCCCCACTTTTCAGAACCAAGAGCTCAGGTATATTATGTACAGCTTCCATCCACTGTCCTATAATTCATCAAGGACAGGTTGGAAAGGTGAATCGTCTACTGTCCTATAATTCTTCAAGGACTAGTTGGAAAGGTGAACCGCGGGAGAGATTCACAACATGAGAGATTGAAGGCACTATGTGCCTCTACCTCTTGAATTTATCTATTCTCATGCAGAGCTAAGAAAATGAAGAAACTGCCAAAACGGAAAAAGGTCCAATTTCCATCATTTAATATTCACTACAGAATATGAAGACAAATCAAGACAAAGTTATTTGCAAATTTGAGCAATAAAAATGGCAAGAATCTCATCACCAAATTAAATATCATAAAAGTTAACTTGATTTAAATAATAAGCACATTATTTTAAAGATCATGGAAGGATACTGGAGAAGTATTGATTGCCATCATTCACAACATCTTTCCGTTGTCTGCATGACAAAATGAAAGCAGTCAACCTAGGAATCCAAGAAGATGTTCTCTCTATTAACACAAAACAAATAAGCATTCAACGTCCATGAATAGACCAGAGCTATCATCTGCAGATATGACATGGATATAGGATGGCTGCATAACTATTCTACACTAAATATTATAGTGTTGACCATTAATACAACAATACATCACCTATTTTAAAGCATAGAGATGTCATATTTTGAGAAGGCACATTTAGATTAGCACAACTGAATGGGTGTCTCTAACTTAGGGAATGCGGTAGCTGCATTGTTATGTCTCAAGTATCATTGTTCCCGTAGAACTCTGGACCATCCAATCAAACTCAAACTGCAAAATCCTTAGAAGCTTATTATGATAACCAACCAACCAATTCAAGCACAAGGAATGCTACATGAGCAGAGGCCTATCAGAAAATGCCAAACATAAGGGGCTCTACATGAGAACTTAGCACACATATGAATGATCAAGGCCGTTCATCATCAAGTCCCAGGTTGAACTTTCATTGACAAAAGAAATTTAGCTGATCCACTCTCCTGGCAGCCCAAAACCGCATTGTGTGGCCTACGTGAAGAGCAAATCAGCCTGGTTCTTGACAAAGGACATATTCACCTTGATGAATAGCCTGAATTAGGCATACATGGAATGTGCAGATGGACAAAATTGAAACCGAATAAAATCTAATGAATTCACAAGGGAAGGAATCCGTCCAATACTTTTGTTGGCTGGCAGATGGCAACTTCAGTGGCATAGTTTCCAGCCTCTGCATACGGTTTAGAAAGCCTGAAGATCGATATTGGCCCCTGCATCTATGCGCTGACTCCAACCATTGGGCAAATCGAAAGGCGGAGCCCATCTACGCACTGACAGGTTGATAGCCACATTGATTTTGAGTAACAAATCATGTTTATTCCAGAAAACATGAATAAATAACCATCAAATCCTCTAAATCAACCATCAAAACCTCATAAAAAAACAAAATATGAACAAATAAACATCAAATCTACCAAATCAGCTATCAAAACCACCTGAAAATTCCAATTTCAAAAATCTCAAGATCCTCAAAATTCTAAATCCCCAAATCTCTAATTTATAATATCAGAAAATCCCCAATTCGGGGTCCACATTCAAATCTGTAAACCCTAGAATCCCCAAATCCCTAAATGGGGGTCCACATCGAATCGGGAATCCACATATCACTAAATCCCCCAGATTCGTAAATCAGAGAGATTGAGAGAGAGAGAGAGAGAGAGAGACCTCACATTCACAGAGAGAGGGTGTGCGCGGGTAGGGAGGGCGTCGTTTCGGCTCCCTCCCTTCCTTGGATCAAACACACACAGAGGGCATGCACGGGTAGGGAGGGCGTCGTTTCGGCTCCCTCCCTTATTTGGATCAAACACGCACATAGAGAGAGAGGGTCGAGAGATCCAGCGCAGAGGCAGTTGCATCTACCCTTGTGTAAGACCCATATCGTAGACCGTACTGTTCCGTCGATTTTCGCGATCCTTTCGGTTGAATTTCGGCAATGCTCGACTCATATCCGATGTTGCGTGCGATCTTAAGCTGAGTCCTGCCTACCGGCTCGATCCGAAACTCATACCTTGGCGACCGCGCCGTCGCCGCGGTTCCAACGCTGTGACTCGCGCACCAAACCGATACCTAGGTGGGAAGATGTCAGTCAGCGTTCGGTTCGAAGAAACGCCGCACGTTGCGAATCTCGAGGGAATCTCTACGAGATGTCCCATCAATCAAGTCAAGTACACCACCATACCTCCATGCCACCTCACCCAACAATAAGTACACACAACCCATCCTTCTTTTTTCAAAAGTCCACTCCCTCTTCCATCACCATATCTCCTTTACAAAAATTTCAAAGCAAACCATTCCTCCTTTTTACAAAAATCAAACAAACCCATGCCTCATTAACTACACCCATTCCCTCCACCCATTCCTTCCATTACTTCTCTCTCTCCCTCATTCTTTTCTCAAAAAAAAAATCCCATGGAAAATTCCATGAGAAATTCAAGCTCTCTCTTTCCCTCTCCCAAAACTCCAAGTGTGGCCCACCCTCTCATCTCTCATCCACACCATTAAAAGTCCATCATCCACAATTGAACGTGAAGGCAAGGAACTTACAAGTTTAAGGGAGCAAGAAGGAGGCCAACAAGGTGGGTGTAATACCGTTGCTTTCAATTTTAAGGGCCCACTTGTTGTGGGACCCACATGATGTATGTATTGTTTAAGGCAGGGCCCATTCGTGGCGGGGTCCCTCCCTCCTTCACCGTCACTCTCTCTCTCTCTCTCTCTTCTTCTCTCTTTTACCCATTGGGTGTGGTGGGCCCCACCATTTAGAGTTTCATTTATACCATCCATCATGAATGGTGGGACCCACCATGAAATACCCTGATCCATAGCTCAACTGGTAGACTGAGTGGATATACCTCGTTTCAACACTTGAGGCCTTGGTATCTATCCCTAGTCGAGGTGGCTAATGTGGGTGGGACCCACCATGAGGTCTGTGTACGTGGGACCCACCATGAGGTCTGTGTCCATGAGGTCCGTGTATAACGTCCAGCGTCCAGAGACGCTGGACGTGAAGGACGTGTATGTATAAAAAAAATTTTTTTGCTTTTAGAGTGGGCCACCCATACAGGCTCCACCTTGATGTTCATGCATGATCCAAACCATCCATCCCAATATTTGCATCATTTTAGGCGTTGAGCCAAAGTTTTAAGGTGATCCGATCACCGGGTGGGTCATACCATCTAAAACCATGTGAAAACATGCCAGAACATATAAATGTACTTGGTGGGACCCACCTGGAGTTTAGATGCAGCTGAAACTTAGTCTGGACGGCCAGACAAGTGGGACACACATAATGGGTGGATTGGATTGTGAATCACATCTCGGTGGGCCCCAAAACAAATAATAATAATAATAATAATAATAAAGCAGCAGCCGCCGTCTTCTTGCTCGGTCGGCCGGCGGACGGACGAGCTGGGCCTCACGGCCCAGCTGTGGACCCCACCATGATGCTTTTCGACCATCAACACCGTGCATTTGATTGCTCCCCATGGGGTGTCCCCAAAAATCAACCCTATACGGAATTCGGGTAGGCCATACCCTCTAAAACCATGTGAGCACATGGCTAAACATATAAAAGTACTTGGTGGGACCCACCTGAGGTTTGGATGCAGCTGAGACTCGGTCTGGACGGCCAGACTAGTGGGGCACACATATTGGGCGGTCTGGATTCATCCAAAATGGACCTCACTTACCACAAACAAAAAAAAAAGAAAAAAAGAAAGCAAAGATCAAGCTGCCGCTAACGCAGCGGCGCCTGCGGGTGTGAATGAGGCAGGGATCCACGGCTCCCTGTCGTGGGCCCCACATGATGTGTGAGTTTCATCCATGTCGTCCATCTATTTGATGAGATCATTTTAAGTCACGAGCCCAAAAATGAGGTAAATCCCAATCTCAAGTGGACCACGTTACAGGAAACGGTGTTCATGGGGCTGACCCCATGAACAGTTTGGACGGCATATAAACTTTGCGGTGCGCCCCTCCCTAGCAGTGTGGCCCCTGGATAGGTTGGGTGAAAATATAAACAGATTATATAGGAAAATAAACATTATGGTAAACCCGCTATTGAGGCCCACTTAGATGCATATGGGTCCATGTACTTAGGCCCATCTTGATGTATTTTTTTAGGCCCATTTGATACACATAGAGCTTATGTGATTGGGCTCATTTTAACGCATTCTCAGGCCCATGGATGATGGCCCATTGCAATGTACCTAAGGCCCATTGGTGAGGTTCATTGAGGTGGCCCACTTAATGATTATAAGGCCTATGAGATACGGCCCATTTGATGTATTTAGGGCCCAGTGGGATGTACCTAAGGCATATTGCAATGTGTGATTCCACCAGGATTTACTTAATGGTATTTGAGGTGAGCCGAGCCTTGGGGACAATGTTGGTTTGACGTCCACATTGTACGAGTAATGTTAGTTCGATGTCCACATTATAACTCTCCCTAAGGCCACTGATAGGCCCGTATCTGTTTCATGTAGGCCATATAGGCCTATCTTCATTGAGAGGATAGTTTATTGCTTTATAACATGTTTAGCACAGCCCATGATTCATGATCATACGCATCATATGTATGCTTGAGATGAGGAGTGTCTGATCATAGCATATGCCTTCGGGCAGACTGTTTACGGGCTCCCTGATAGGCGGAGTTGCCCTACATGAGCGCGCGCTTCACGCAGGATAGTTGCATGATTGGTAGTGTGGTTCATGCATTTGCATCTATATGATTGATATATGCCCTAGCGACATCAGGGCCATAACCTCCATAGATATATCGTGGGTGGCTGGTTGGATACCGAAAAATCTTGTTCCAAGCAATTGGGGCACCATAGATGTCCCTGGGTAAGAGTCCCTGAACCCTATGGTACTAGAGGATGACTCCAACATCGAGACCGAGTGGATATACGAGCGCACGAGGGTCGAATACCATGAGGCCGCATCTCCCACTGTGTCGTGGTCGGTTAGAAAGGAGTGGTGACCTTACTCGCCCGAGAGCAGGGGGCATTACTAGGCTGAGTTTGACCAGCTCGAAAATGGGTTCGCTATCGACGTGCCGGATATGTATTGGCTGACTATTGGCCAGGCGGATAGTGAGGTTTCTTACGCTCACTTGGACTGTGCTGCTTGGAGAGAGACAGTGCCATTTGGAGTGTACTGAACCCCGATGATTATCCATACTGAGAACCGTACTGGTTTGATGCTCTAGTGAGGAGTTGCATTGGTATGAGGATTGGCATGCTTGACTTACATATTGCATCGTATGGCCTTAGTATGGCCGATAGCATTCACATCTTGTCTGCATAGCCTTGGTACAGCTAGTTGCATTTCGTACTCATCGGCATGATTCCGCATTACTCCGCATTGCATTTCTCGAGCACGTTCGTCGCACACACTTACACCGCCCTCTAAGCTTTCTATGTTTATGCACGATTGATGCGTGCGGTGACGCCTTGAGACGCAGCTTGTAGTCTCGCCGCCAGTTGGAGCGTCTTCTTAGAGCTTTGGAGTTTTTGTTATTCGCACTATCTTGTATTTCCCTTTCTACGCACTGTATTTAAAGTTTTTGTTCATAGTGGATTTTGTGATGGTGTTCTTATGGTTATTGTTCGTGGGTTATGCTTGGTTATGCTCATTACGAATCAAATGGATTATCAGAAATCGTCCTTGTAGCATCCCAGGATCGGAACCTGGTATATGGGTGCTAGGAGCCGAGAATGGGGTACTACGGAGGCTGTCAACGCCGGGTTCGGCGATCGGGAATCTTATGAGCCCGGTCTCCTAATTCGGGGCGTGACACCTTGCCCGGGCAAGGATCTGTAGGGCCCACCATGATGTAAGTGTTTTATCCACGCCGTTCATCATTTTTCTTTGATCAGTTTTTATGCATAAGACAAAAAAGGAGGCATGTCCAGCAATTAAGCGGACCACAAGATGGGGATTGAACGTACACCATTAAAAACTTCTTAGGAGCTGTAGAAGTTTCAGATCCAGCTGATATTTGTTTTTTAACTTCATCCACGTCTACATGACCTTATGAATAGGTTGGATGGTAATAAAACATCAAAGTGGCCCATAGAAAGATTTCAACGGTGGGTGTCATTATCGCTACAGCTTCCTTTTGGTGTGGTCCACTGGAGTTGTGGACGTACTCCATTTTTTGGATCCTTCCTTAAAATGATTTGGTAAAAATAATGAATGGCATGGATAAAACACTTACATCATGGTGGGCCAAATCCCTGCCTAGATGATAATGTTAGACGCAATGCACGTCCATTTTGCGCTGATGCTCCTCGAGCTCAGAGCTCATAGTTGTACGAACGGTTCAAAGGAGATTAATGTTAAATGGGCCTCACAATGATGTATTTATCATATCTACACTGTTCATCAATTTTGATAGACTATTTTAGATCTCCATCCAAATTATGAGTAATTTTAAATGCTATAGTGGACCGCATCAGTGGGACAATGATTATAACCGTTAAAACATTCACAACAAATTGGGTCGGTACAATGATGGACCCACCATGATGTATGTCTGATCCATGTTGTCCATCCATTTCTCAATATTATATTAGGGCTTAGACCTAAAAAATAATCCATATTTAGATTTCAGGTAGACCACGCCAAACGGAAAAATAGGTACCGAAAGTCCGCCGTTAAAAACTACCAAATTTTACAGACGGTTTTTTTGGGTTTCACCGACGGCCTTTAACCGTCACCAACACCGACGGCTAAAAACCGTCGGGGAAACCACCATACAGCCGTCGGCGTTGCTCTATTTTTTGGTAATGCATGTTTATCATGTTTGCAAGTCAATTGACAGCCAAAATATGGACTACCCAACGCATCCTAGGCTTCAATATGGGATCCACCCCATTTACTTACTTGGGCATCTCGATCTTCAAAGGGAGAACATGCAAAGCGTACTTTCAGCCGATTCTTGAAAGATTTTCTAATAAAATTGATCGGTGGAAAAGTAGGATCTTGTCCCAAGTGGGGCGCCTCACTTTGATCAACCACGTCCTTTCCAGCATCCCGATACACTCCATTGCAACAACGGATATCCCTTTGGGTTTTTTTGGCGAGCTTGACAAGGCCATGACTGATTTCTTTTGGGGACGGGAAGGTAGCCGAAAGCGTTGTCATTGGATTAATTGGAAAACAATATCATGTCCAAAGAACGAAGGAGGGCTGGGCATTAAAAATTTTAGAAGTATAATGAAAGCTTTCAGGTCCAAGATGGCTTGGAGAGTGTTGTGCAGAAGATCTTCCAGCTGTTGGGGAGATTTCATGGAGAGTAAATATAGGACTGATGTGGCGCAGCCAGGACAGTCCAGCAGATCCCCTGTGGCATCCCCTATATGGAAAAAAATCTGCAATTTATTTCCTTTTATTGCTGCCCACTCCCGCTGGATTATTGGTAAAGGTGAATGTAGATTTTGGACTGATGACTGGTTAGGCCTCAGCCCCCTACAGGAGTGGTTGACTGCAACCCATGGGAGTATACAAACGCAAGTGCATGATTGGCTAGGCCCGAGTGGTTGGTTGGACCACTCGCTGGCCTGCCAGCATCTTCCTTAGGTGGTTATTAACCACATCGATGGAGACAGTATCTGCACATCTCCCTTCAATGATAAACAGATCTGGCTAGATACAAGTAATGGCAAATTCAACATTGCTTCAGCTTAGCGCTGTTCTCGGCTGAGTAGTACGTCTATGCCATGGGCTAAATGGATCTGGCACCAAGTTCTTCCGCTTAAACTCTCATTGCTCTCCTGGAAAGTTATCTACAAAGCCCTTCCCTTCGACACTAGAACGCATGCTAAAGGCATCTCCCTAGCATCCAAATGCTCTTGCTGCGACGCCCCTCTCATTCCGCATATTGAAACCTTGGACCACATCTTCTCGTCATGGTCGTTGGCTGCAAAGGTTTGGGCACACTTCAACAGTCTTTTTGGCATTCCCATTAGTCAGCCAACCTCAACTATTAGCAAGGCCATTTCTTGGTGGGTTATGGCAGCCATGAGAGATCGTTTTCTCACCCTCACAAGCATCACTCCATCGATTATTTTCTGGGAGATTTGGCTGGCCAAAAACGCAGCCCGCATGGATGGGGTGGCAGTATCAGCTCTGAAGGTGATTTCCAAAGTGACCAGATGGATCCACGTGCTCGCGCCTCTTCTCCCCCTTCAACCCTCAGTTAAGAGAACATCTGCCAAGGCCCTGGATAGCCTGGGCCTCCCCGAGAGTGTGGCAAACCTAAAACAGGCTAGAATGGTGAAATGGACTCGGCTTGCTGCGGGATGGATCAAATTGAATGTTAATGGGTTTGCCTTGGGCAACCCAGGGAGCTCAGGAGGAAGTGGTGTTGGTAGGAGCAGCGATGAGAATTTTTTATTTGCGTTTTCCTTAGGATATGGTTTTGGATCAAATAGCAGGGCAGAAGCAAAAGCCATTTGGGAAAGGCTATTAATTTGTAGAGATCTGGGATTCCTCAAAGTGGACCTTGTAAGCGACTCCATGGTGGTCGTTAACTCTATAAACAAGCAGGAGGACATCTCTTGGACCCTTTGGTATTGGTGGACAAGAATTAAATCTCTCATGATCGGCATGGAAGTTTCAATCTCCTATTCCCTAAGAGAAGCTAATGTAGTGGCAAATGGATTGGCCCGTAGAGGTAGTAGTCGTCAGTCCCACCATCTCTTCCAGTCTATTTCCGATCTTCCAGACCTCATCAAAGGCCTCATTTTCCTGGACAAGCTAGGATTAGGCTACTTGCGTGAGTTGTAGTAGGCAGGGTGGCCACGGATTGATTTGTGGGCTGGTCTTGAATTTTTTGTGTGGGTAGGCCCTCCCATACTCTGTACAGCTCCTTTTACAATATATATATATATATATATATATATATATATATATATATATATATGGATATAATCTTTCTTGAAAAAAAGAGAGCCCATCATGAACCGCTCTAAGCTCTGCATAGGTGTTCGAACCAACACCATAATCCGTTGAGAATGCGAAGTGGAAATCACCCCTGTCACCTCTACAAACACTTCCGCCACCGAATGAACCTGGGTTACTTCTGGAAAACCCATCAATGTTTACCTTTACCTAATCTCTGCATCGTTTGAGCCACTTCACCACCGAGGGCTGATTGGACGACAACTCCTAGTTTGAGGGACCCGCTGACAGGGAGGACCTTCTAGATTCAGCGCCTGCGGAGGATGCAAAATAGGGGCCACTGATGTAGGACATCCACCAGTAGACCCGCGCTAACAATGCCGCTGGAGAGGGGGGCTTCCCTTTAAAGGTTGCAGCGTTTCAAGCCTTCTAAACTTCCCACAACAGAAAACCTGGGGACAAATATTTCTAAATATGGGACCCCCTGATGCCGAATGACGGAGTGCCCAACCACTGAGATAGCTGGCATAATATTGATTCCAAAAAAACGTCCCTAAGAAATTCCAGGACGTGATGGCCAAGTCACTCTCCAGCAATAAACGTTGAATGGTCTCAATTGAGTGACTCTGATCTAAACTATTCCTACAACACATGCACTTCGATGCTAATTGAATTCCTCGGGCTTGGACCTCTCCATCTACCGAAATGGCCTTATGCAAAACTCTTCAAAGAAAAAGCGAGATCCTAGGGGGCATCTTCCCATGCCAAACCCACTTTGCCCAACCCTTACGTGGAGAGCTCAATCTACTAGCCGCCTAGGCTAAACTGATGGGAAAACAAGCAGAGGATCGGACTAAGTGAAAATATGTCATTTGCATATGCATTTTATGCATTTACCACATGGGTATTACAATTCTCCACTTTGCCTTTTAATGAAAAACTAAAACCAAAAAAATGAGGAATTTTGGGAATTTCTCTTAAAACTGTCTCTAGAGAATTTCTAATTGTCTAGCCATTATTTGGAAGATTACAAATTATTGAGACATTGCAGTAAAAAATCGCTATAAAATAAATAAATAAAGCAAATAAAATTTATAGTCCAACAGAGAAGGTGAAAATTTTAATGGTAAATGGGCAACATCCTATTACCTCATAACATGTTTTTTTGTACCAGTGGCCAGCACGGTAGCATTAAAAAAAAAATGGAATCAAAAGAAGAGAAATGGGCCATGATTCAGGTGGGCCATACAAATGGAAACCATTTTAAAGGTGAGCATTATCTTGTACTCTTTTCAATCGTGTGGCCCACTATAATCACAGATTGATAGGAGATTTAGTCATTGGACTTAAAATGGTTGGGGTAACAAAATGGTGGCTGTTGAGGGTCAAATATTGCATATTAGACTGCAGTTATTACCTGATTTTACATACATGATAATGTTTAACGTCATATTTTAATCATGTTTTTGTTGTAAGGTGAATTTAAGAGCTTGAACTGAAAAGGGTGCTAAAGGCATGGATTTGATGCTCACAAATCACCGAGACACGGGACGGATCGTAGGAGACCAAGATCAAAGAATTTACACGCCAAATATCCAAAAAAATCAAGTGATCAACGATAAAGAGGCCTGAAAGTCATCCCGAATGCAAGATCAAAGGGTTCCCATCATCTGTTTGGCTCGAAACTTTATATCTGACCTGAGAACCCTAAATTAACTACACACGTCGAATTTTAACCATTGGATCTTTGTAGAAGTGGTCCAACGGATAGGTCAGCCCATAAATCGCTGATCTGGGACCCACCTGATATCTGGATATGCTTTAATTTTGGTTTGAACCCCTTAAATGAGGTGGTAAAATGGATGGACGAGCGGATTCCAAACGAACCTCACAGTGGACCCGACCTGGGGTCGTGCAAGTGCATAGGCGGTGCACTCCCGCGTTGCCTAGACCCGGTCCTCGGTCAAGGAATGGGTTGACCCAACCCTTCTTCGTAAAGGAGACAACATGCGGACGCTGTCTCGCTGGGCAGTTGTATTGGGCCACTATCATGGTCCCAATGGACGATCAGGACCATCCATTCGATCCAGGTGATGACCACGACCACAGCCATGGTGGCCTTTTGGTCCCATGCACGTGTATGCATGTAGATCATCGAAAAATGTAGGATGAATGGCGGGAATATTTGATACAGTGGGCTGCACCAAATTTGACCAAAACCACTCCTTTTCAATCGAAATTTCACCAAGAATCCAATGAATGGGGTGGATTCCTCCTAAAACATCACTATAGGGCCCACCGAACACATCAGCGCAAGAAATTTCATAGCTTAACACGTCGGGGAAAACTGGACGTTGTGAGGAGTTGTATGGCCCAAATCACGGTTGGATGACTGATTTGAACCATCCAAAAGCTCATGCAGGGGGTCGTTACCCCAACCATGGAGCCAAAAATTCATTCTTGGAGCGTCCACCGTCCGAAAATCCACTCCAAACGCAAGCTGATTTGTGCTTTTTGCTGTGTACGCACGTTGCTACGTAAAGGAGGTCTTCGCACTGACTCCAGTAGCCTCTCCAGCCACAAACCGACCTTTCATACCTATAAAAGAGGAGGAGAAACGTGGAGAGGGATCATTCATCATCTAGGCAGCCGTGGAGGCATGGACGTGAAGAAGGAAGAGAGAGCATGGAGCGGCCGACACGAGAGGAGTTTCCCTTCTTTTCTTCTTTATTTTCTTCTTGTTTTAATGTTTTTTTTCTTAGCGTGATCTTGTTTATGATGAGCTAAACCTCTTAGCTAGGGCTAAGAGGTGAAGCTTGTAGTGTGATGGGAGACTTTTCTTTATGCCTTTGATTCATGTTTACGTTGAATTAACTTTGATTATAGTTTGATTATAAGGAATATTTATAGTTTTTAATGGTTTGTTGTGACTTAAATTATAATAGATCAGTGATAGCTTTATGTATGTTCTTTTCACTGTAGGGATTGTGAACGTGGGAACCCTGTTGCTCACCATCATCTCATGGACATGGTTGGATGATAAAATCCTTCCTAATGTTCATAACTTCCTTAGATTGGATGTGGATTGGTTAAATTCCGTTGTTTGCTTTGTCTCATGGGCATGGTTTTGTGATGGAATCAATTCTAATCCTCATACCTCTCATCTCTTGAAAACTGGATCAAAGGAAGTTCAAAATTGGATTTTAATGATATATCTTCCAACTGGATGAAGATAAGACTCTGATTCTAGTTGTGTTCGTGAATCAAGCATAGATATCCCTGATCTCTACAAGTGGATTCTTGGAAACCCTAGTATCCTCACCTTTGAATTTTACAAATTTTAGTTAATTAGTTCACCATTATTCTCTTAAATTTACCTGATTTAGATTACATCTTCGTCTAGTTCAAGTTCTAGTTACTTTCAGATTACGTATAAGGTTCAGTCCCTGTGGATTCGACCTCGGTCTTACCGAGATTATTACTACATTGCAACCCTATATTGGGTGTGAACAGTGGTGGAGTGGATTTTACATACAAGCTCTGCTTTGAATTTTGATGGCAAGCTAAAATTACGTCCCATTGCAATCCCTATACAGTTGCAATCCTGAGTGGCTGCAACAAACTGGCCTGTGGTATGTGGGCCCCACCATGATATATGTGTTTTATCCACCCATTCATCCATTTTGGATCATTATTTTAAGGCATGGCTCAAGAGGCAGATTCAAATCTCAGGTGAAGCTAATCAAATGGAGCATTTGTGATTGAATTTTTTAAGAGCTTTCTGTGGCACCAAGAAATTTTCAATGATAACATCAATTCCTACTGCAATTTTGTGGTCCACTTTAGCTTTGAATCTATATTGTTTTTGGGTTAGTATCCTAAAATTATCTGGAAAAAATGGATGGACGGTGTGGATTTAAGAAATACATCATCACCAGGCCCATGTGAATTTCCTTTGCTTGCTGTGCAGTGCAGGGGAGTGGATTAATGGGTGAGATCCGGCCTCACCTAAGACTGTGCCCCCATACCGTGGGGCCCACCTTGATTTGTGTATTCTGTATCCACTCCATCCATCCATTTTTTCAGATCATTTTAGAGCATCACTACACCAAAATCACCATTCAGGAACGGCAAGAGTTTTTGTTCGGGAACGGCTTCATACCGTATGCCTCATTTTTTATCCATTTTTTATTCTTTCTCATATCTTACCTATTTTTGTTCCTCTCTCTCTCTCTCTCTCTCTCTCTCTCTCTCTTACTGTAAATGCGAAATCAAATATATTTTTCCCTCTTCGGAGAGAGAGAGAGACTGAGTGAGAGATTCATTAATAGCAGTAGATCTTAAGCAAGATCTAACCTGTTAGAAGGAAAATCCTAATTTTCAATCTATCTTTTCATTTTCAGAGGCGAGAGAGCGACTTCCATGGTGAGATCTACCTCCTCTTTTCTAGGGTTTTGAGATGTTGCTCTTTTTCGTTTCTTCTCAGTCGCTCCATCTCTTCTTTCCCTACCAGATTTCTATCTCCGGAGCTGTTTTCCATGCCGAATCGATCGATCGCCTCTTTTTCTTAAGGTTTGGGAGAAGCTTCTTGGTCTAAGTGGAGGAAAAAGGTTTTTTTTTTTTTTTTTTTTTTTTCTGGAAATTGTTCTTACTCATATTGTTATTTTATCTGAAATTTTCAATTTTGTCTACCATTTTCTGATTTTGATGGAAACTCTAGTTGTCTCAGCGGATGGATCTGTTTCGTGCTGTCATCTGAAGAACGGGGTTTTTCACGAATTTTGAAATACTTTTAGGGTTTTCTTTTTAAATTGAAAAAAATTTGTTTTTGTCCTGCGAGTTTTCTGATTTTAAAGGAAAATGCAGTTTTAGTCGCAAATAGATCCGTTTTATACTTTTTGGAAGAGATTGTGTTCATCTGTTTGGTAAAAAAAGGATTTTTAAATTTTTTTGCCTGTTTGGCATGTGTGCAGCAGGGCCCCTTCATTTCAATTAGGCGAGTCTAAATAGAAGTTTCGCATTATTGCATTACAATTGCTTTTTAGGGGACCTCAAGCATTATTGACCGTCACTCTTTTTCTCATATTTAATCATCATTTGTTTTTCATATTTAAAATGTCATTTGGTTTTGTGTGTGTGCAGTCTGGACTCATATTGAGAAGTTTGGATACGGAGGTGTTTTTTAAAGAGATGCATCCGCTCTTCAGAAAAACATTTTCTTGGTTTGCGTTGGCGGTTTGAGGACTTTTTTTTTTTTTTTCCTGGGTGCTTTCTATTGTACACTAATTTAGGAGCTCTTAGTTGTCACAGGGATCCAAACAATGACAAAAATCAAAGGCAAAAAAAAAAGAAGGCAACCTTGATGCTTGCTTTGTTGGTCTTTTCTTTCTTCCTTGAAGATATTGATCATGGCCTTTGTGTTTAGGCAGTTAGAAAAGTGGAAAGCTGCAAGGAGACTTTTATTTTTATTTTATTTTTTTGCCATCTGAAGTTATGATACCCACAAGAAACCTTTACTCTCATTTATTTTGTACAGGAATTCAATAACCGTGTGTTAGAAGGGTTCCAGGTCAGCCCAATTTGGCATCAAGGATTTATTTGTGATGATGGAAGGCATGCCATTTATTCATTAAAGCAAGATCTAAATTTTGTAGTATATATTTAAAAGTAGATAGGGTGGATATGGTTGCATTTTAAGTGGCATGATATTTGCTGGCAACTGGTTACTTTGATGCTGCTTTTTTATTTTGCATTTTTATTTTCTGAAATTAGGGTTTTCAGTACCAAAATTCAGTTGGCTTCCTGGTGGCCTTGATTAAAATTTGCAGTGATATATTTTAAGGATGAAAAGGGTGAGGAAGGCTGAAATAGTCCTAAACTCACTGACCCACTCATTCAAGAAGCCATTTTCTTGCATGGGATTTGCCACCAAGTTGAACGGCTTGAGGAAGAATTTAAGCAGATGCAATGCTTCCTAAAAGATGCAGATGCTAAACAAGAAGCAAATGGGACATCATTAACTTTTTTCAATTCTTAGTTTGGGTACCTGCGACCAATTTTCTCTTTTCCTAATTGTCTATTTGTTGGCAAGGAGACAGAGATAAACTTGCCTATAAACTACATGAAATCTGGAACTATCTCTTTTTTGAATGGGTAGTACTCTATCAATGTGGAACATCTAGATTGCTCTTATTAATGTTACCACTTTCAAAGGACTTTCAGGGTTTGTTGGGACAGTAGTGAAATTGCAATTTAATTATGTCCTGTAGTTTTACAAATTTCTCAAATTTAGGATTGGGAAAAAGGCTGTTTGGACACAACAAAATTACGATTTGATTAATGTTTTGGAATTTTACAATTTTCAGGTCGGACGTCGGTCCCCAAATTGGACCCAATAACCCAAAGTTTGCATTGCTATGTGTTCAAGAAGATGTGATTGATAGGCCCACTATGCCTCTGATTGGTCTGTGCTCCCTGTTGCTAGCACATTACTTTCAACTTTCAAGTTGGAGTTGAATGATACACATCTTCATTTCAACGAGTAGTTCTTTGTTATGAATTGATGGATATGTCAATAATGTTTGTCATTTTCTCTTGATTGAGCTGAATGTTTTGCATCCAAATGTAATGTTGCATTGAGAGTATATCAACACATTGACTTTTTTTTTTTCATTTTTTATTGATATATTTGGTCTCTCACCATTGATATATCAACAAATTGCTTCTTATGGCAACATCTTCTTTTGCAGGTTGATAAAGCGGCAAGCATGCTCAATTACTTCTTGTGGATGATCTGGAGGTCACGTGGATCGATGGGGAAGTGACTGAAATCCATGGCTACAATGCCACAATCATTACAACTAATGAGAAAACAGTAAGAGCTATTGTTTTTTAATTGACGATCATTTTTCTTTTATTTGTCGTATTATCTTAAAGGATCGATTCATTCGGATTTTTAATGGAAGGGTTAGAATCTGATTGTGTACCTACACATCTGTGCCTTGGGTTCAATACAATTTTTTTAAAAAGCCATTTTCCTGTTGTATCCATCTGGTACCCCTGCTGTATCCCGCCATCATAGCCGACATATACCAGCTAGCTGCTATGGCCAATTTCTTAATAATTTTTTTATATTTTATATTTCTGAGAAGTGTGATATATATATATATATATATATATATATATATATATATATATATATATATATATATATATATATCCATGATTATTTCATTGTATTTAATCTTGTAGATGGTCGAGTCTTTGTTTTGACATTGATTGAAATGTCAGAAAAAATCATATTGCTCTGTTATTCTTGCTTGGTTGTTGCAATAACTAGTATTTGGTTCTTAAAACTTATCATTTTTCATGTTTTAAATGCACTTAGGGTGGATCCACAAAATATCATTTAAGCTCAAGATGGCTACAAGTATTTAAAAGTGATCGAGATTTATTATTTATTTTGTCAATTGATAGAAAGGAAAAATATATATTTATTAGTTGTATTCCCATCTCTCTAAGCTGTTAAAGTAACTTCTTGTAGCCATCGCAGGTCCCAGTTCTTGAGAATGTTTACTGGAAGGACCTCAATTTTCTTGTCTGTCTGGATTGCATTCCTTTTACTACAGATTGCCAAGGTGAGCTCTCTCTACTATGCCTCATTTTCATGTTAGCTTATACAAAGGTGGAAGAGTGATCGCTGCTTTTGAATGTGTTGACACATTGCTGGATAGCGGCCTTGATCAAGTGAACCCCTCATCTTTCATTGTTCCATACCTTAAATCCGGTTTGGATGGTGAGTACTCAAATATGCTGCTGTGTAATTGTTGAAGGCATTGAATGTTTAATTAACACGATGCTATTGTTTGTCAGATGTTGTCTTAAAGCTTATCATCCTGAATGGGTGGGCAAGGATTCCACATTCTTGGAGACGGGCAATCAATGGACTTGTAGTAAGCCTCTTCCTACTCCATATGCTTGCTTCCTTGGGATGGATTCATTTTTAGTTTGATTTTGTACATACCTGGCACTCATTTTCTTTCACTTGCCTCCTAAAACCCATACTATTTTCACCTCTCTTTTTCGAGCTTATTCGAACATGGGCCTTTTGAGGGTATATAATCTCTGTTTGTTCAATAGATTCAACTACTTTCAATTTCGATCGTATATTTACATACTCTATTTTCTTATTAATACTCAAACTAATAATACTATCTCACTGTTGGCTTTCCACAGGGAGAGCTGGATGAAAAGGCAAAAATCATACATTGGAGGTTGTATTTTAAATAGATTTGACAGCACTATTTGTACATCCGTTGTGTCGTACGTGTATTGGCAAACGCTTTGCTCAGAGTAGTCACATCAAGAACTTTGAACTAGAAGAAAACATGTTCAAACAAGGTTGACATCCCTTCATTCAAAAAGAATAAAAAAAGGAAAAAGAAAAGAATAGGATGAGGAATGACATTCATAAATGAATTGCATGGAATAATGTAGTAGTCTCTGGCTCTCTTCAATTGTACATAATGACTGTCACAAGGAGATGAAATAAGTTCCATTTTGATATTTTTCATGATTCCATTTCATCCCACAGGTTTCCAGTTGATGACCACTAAACTATGAAATCAGTTGTTGAATACTTTTAAGAGATGTATGGATTCACACTACACCAAAATTGTCTAACTGGTATGGTCGAGATTTTGGTTCAGAAACAGCTTGAAGCCGCTCCTGATTTTGAGACGATACTGAACCGTTCTAGAGTCGTTGTGTTATACGCTGTTCTTTTCACTATTTCGTTGGTGTATTCCAATTGAGTGTTATATTTTTTATTTCCTATTATTTTATTTCGAAACAGATGAACAGAATGGATTTGATTAAAAACCTGAGTGGACCTCACAAGGCCTAAGAGGCATATTGCTCTATCTACAGCAGACTACCGATGGTTTTTAACCCTTTCCTTACACCAAAAGCCCTAGAATCCTTATTTCGCATCTCCATCTCCATCTCCATCTCCATCGCCGTCCGTCTCCCTCTCACTCTCCCAATCTCCCTCCCTCTCAATATCCGTCCCTCTCTTTCGATCTTCCGATCTCAACCCTCTCATTTTTCTTTTTCTTTTTCTTTTTTTTTTTTTTTTTTTTTTTTTATTTTTTATGCGGGTTCATGATTTTGAATATAGTATGAAGTGGTTAACTAATTTTTTGTCATTCGGACATCATCTGAGGCCCACAAAAGCTTGTATGGACAGCTTTTTGGAGCACACTATACACTTTTTTGTGGAGCCACTCCAAATCGGTGGGTCCCCTAGTAGAGGTTGCCTAAGCGCAAGAACTCTAACTAGGCACTGTACAACCATTTGTGACACTATCACCGCAAATTAGGCTTGAAAGATGCAACCATTCATGTTCTTTTTTCCCTGTTTTTGAATAGACTTAGAGATGAGACAACAGAGGAATGAATCTAGACCCATTAAGCAAGTGGTCAAAGGTAAGAATTGCCTTGATGTTCATTTACTTCTTCATGTTTCCCAGGTCATTAGATGAGCACCGAGCATATCGGACTAGATTCCTTAGGGTATTCCAACAATGAATTTATGTTGGATTCTGAAGTTTTCCATTTGTTGACAATTCCTTAGGGTATTCCATGTACAGTTTTTAAGATTCTATCCAAAGATGCTAGTTGAGGATCCAAGCTACTATTGTTGGATATATTATGTTAAAGCCTCCTACTTTGTGATCCCAATAGAGAAGGTTGATACTTTGGAAAGTGATATTTTGATAGAAGAGTATTGAAATTCAGTTCAGCTTAGCAATGTTCAGTTAAATTTTATAGCTATGGGAGTAATTAGCCAGATAAAACCTTGTGTGAAGTTGATTATTTCTGCTCAAATCACTTGAAACCTCAAGGGAAACATATGCTTTCATCTCAAATCATGAGCAGCGCTGTTTCATGGATGGAGTCACTACTCCATCCATGATTTCGGGTGAAGATGATGGAATCAATGGCCCAAAGTAATGATTCCTTTGTCTTCTCCTGTTTCGCTTCCTTTTTTGTTGTTTGCTTTTCTAAAAATAAAAATAATAAATTACTTGCTTTTGGCTTTCCAAAAATATCACCTTTTTGTTGGTATCATGTGATGAATACAGAATAATGTTCATATGATGGGAGGCCACAGCTTTATATCATGAATGCTAATGGCAAAATTTAGTACTAATTTTTTGGCAATTGATCCACTGCCGTGAGGTAGAAATGCGAGTCAGTCTAACCATCTAAATTTTGGGGTGGCCTTTTAATGGAGCATAGCCTCAAACAATATACTGGTTGGATGATCTTAACCATCTTACTTTACCTGTTCAACTTATATGAGTTCCCAAAATTTAGTAAACTTTGGCAAATGCTTATGCTCAGAGTAGTCACATCAAGAACTTCTTTGAACTAGAAGAAAATATGTTCAAACAAGGTTGACATCCCTTCATTCAAAAAGAACAAAAAAAGAAAAAAGAAAAAAGAAAAGAATAGGATGAGGAATGACGTTCATAAATGAATGGCATGGAATAATGTAGTAGTCTCTGGCTCTCTTCAATTGTACATAATGATCACACAAGGAGATGAAATAAGCTCCATATTGATATTTTTCATGATTCCATTTCATCCCACAGGTTTCCAGTTGATGCACATATGTAAAGGGCAACGCATACATTCTTCCATTGATTTGTTTCAGGTACTCCAATGGAAAAACTTTCTTCTAAGGCATGTAATTCATCAAGTGAATGCATGCGATTGATGGCAGATGGTGGAACATTTGAACTTGGCATTGTTGAACTTTTAGTGTCAAACTTATCTATCATTGAATAGTTCTAATATGATATAATAGTCACTGAAATTCCTCTATCATGTGCGTGGAAATAATGTGTGGCTATTTGAGATTTAATAAATGAATGAGATCTAATAAATGAACTGGGTAAATTAAAGATGGTAGTTTGGAATCTTCATGATTCATTTGTTGTATATTTCAGGTTATGTGAAGGTGGGGAGCTCTTAGATAGAATACTTTTCAGGTGATTCTTTGCTGATTATGTTTATTAAATTTTTTCATCATGGTTTCATTGCATTCAAACATGAACTCAAAAGAATCAATCTTGAAGCCTTTGGACTGGACTATTGTATAGTTTAATGAGGTTTATGGGGCTAGATTTTTTTCATGCTTTGTGCAAGGATGCATTTGGTTGCACCAAATGTCATGAAACATTTTTATCATTGGGGCTAGATTTTCTGAGTAGGATAGAATCCCATTGGGGAGTGCGTTTTCTTTGCTTGAGGATCTCGCCACTATAAAATATGTCAAGTGAACTGCTGTTGAAGAATTGGTTGGTTCTTTCCTTCACTTGGTCCTTTCCAATGCCTCTATTGTCTATTAATTGTTTTGCCTTTGATATAGGAGCTTCATTCAGAGGGGATCTCTCTCTTTGGTAAGGTTACATGTATGGTCATCATGCTTTTTATGTATTTATGGTAATAGGGATGGAAGATCTTCTCTCCGCTTCCTCCTTGAATTAGATTGTGTATGGAGGCTTGAAGAATGTGATTCCATGGGTTTCAAAGGTGTATCTAGGAAAAGGTGTTGAAATTTTTTATTCATGTAAACCTCATTTTTTGTTCAAAAAAAAAAAAAAAAAAAAAAAAAAAAAAAAAAAACTTTCATACCATATTTCAAAGGAGAAGAATTAAATGGCTGGTGCTTACCAACTTTTCTTTCCTTTTCTTTTTCTTTCTTTCTTTCCTTTTTCCTTTCACAAAATTCGCTTCTTTCTAAGAAGCAGGTGTACAATGGCCTCTTTGATGTTTTTGCATCCTTGTACTTGATCAAACTTGCAGCAAGCCTCGTCTTATATGGTATTGGGCCCATCCAACACCTTCGATTTGCACTCAAAGCAAGCACTACACCAAAATCATGGATCTGAAACGGCCAGGGTTTTGGCTTAAAACGACCAAAAATCACCAAGGGATCACCGCGTATATACATGTAATCTTCGCAAGATATCTAATTGGTAAATGTTTTTGTGGTTTGAGAACTATATTTAGTTCACCTCACTTGGTCGGAGGTGAACGAGGTTCATATCAGCAGAAAGGAACCAAATACTAAGGATCCCACTGCTGGTTGAGCATCGCCCTAAGCACATTTTGCCATTCAAAGAACAGGATTTCCATTTCTTCCATACACCACTGACAACAGGTTGTGGTAAAAGTTACTTGGCAAGATAAACAACCAAATTTCATGATATTTCGTGTTTAATCAGTCTAATTTGGTGCAAAAATATCATGAATTTCATGATATTCAGTGCAACCAAAGACAACCTAAAGGAATTCCCAATGCAAAGGGAAGGCCTAAGGACCTGGTCAACAAGTCAGGCAAATCGTTAGCCTCTCTCTTTACATGGAAATGCGGAATGGATAATCTATATGTAGTTAATTCATTAACAAATAGTGACTAAGTTGGTTTCTTGATGTGTAGGAAAATTTTCATTGGAACTTTGGGTATTACAGTGGATTTAAAACTTGAGATCTGGAAATCTGGTACATCATTTTGAAGGGTCCTTGTGACAATCTTCTTTTTGTTTTTATCAGTCATTCTACATTTAGATCAAGCTGACAATCTTCACTTGTTTGGTGCAGTATGTACGGCCACACACGGGCATTATCAACCAACTGAAGAAAATTTTCAGGAAATTTTGACCTTTCTCAAGGAACACGATGTGGATCTCACTGATGTCAAGGTTATAATCTTAACTTAGTCATCTACATTCCTACAACTGGGTTGTGTATAAGGGTAGCTTTGTCATAGTCATGTGCAAGTGATACGGTTCCAAACTGAGCTAATGCCATAAAGAAGGCTGATCTGGTGCATATGCTTTCTAGGGTCTGCGACCGGAACTTCCTAACAACATGCACCCCAAGCTGTTAGACTTGATGCAGAGATGTTGGGTGGGAACTCCTACTGATCGACATCCTTCTCACAGATAGCAGTGGAACTTGAAGAACTCTAAGAGGTTCGGTAAAATCTTTTTCCTAGATTTCGCTTTATGCTCCACATTCATTCAACTCTCCCTACATTTCTGCTTCCACTATTTTGGTTGGTAACTTGAGAGCAGCCAGACATACAACTTATCTTCATATTGGCTTGTGCATTGTTTTATGCAACGGTTTCGGAACTATAATTACAAGTTAGTATTGCCGATGGAGTACCTGACGTGAGGCTTTTTGTTTTTTGTTTTCCTTTCCTTTTTTTTTCTATCAATTTTCCAAGTGCATCTGATGGCAAAGTTATAGAGGTGTACTAGTAAGATTAGGCAAATTGATGGGTCTGTGTTCCACCGTCTTTTAGTGAAATGGTGAAATGGGTATTAGATGGTCAGTAATTAGTCTCAGTTGCTGTTTTTTATTTCCATAAACATCTACACCATACGTGACGTGGACCTTTATGCGAAAACCTTATTTCTAATATGATGAGCTTGTCCACATCAAAATAAAATAAATAAACAATAGCTGATTGTAGGGTGTCCATTTATGACCTTTGTCAAGTTGATCATTCATATTCAATGGTCTGTTTTCACAACATGTGCGATATCCTGTCCTTTCCTAGCTTTCAATGTAAGCATCTCCATCGTGTTTGTGTTTATTCAGCCACCTCCACCTGTTAACGATACCAATCTGTACAATGTATTCAGACCAAGGGAGAAAGCCCACCGGCTCCACACAAGAAGGTAGGTATTGGAGCTTTGTTACATGTTGAAAGTTGAAACTACTTGAATCTAGTATGAGCATTGTTTCTTTGACGAACTTTGGCTGTTCTTTGTTTGTAGATGCAAAGGTGGGAGAACACTTCACTGATGGTCTCATGGAGCATGAGAAGCCAATGGCACTGGAGCTTGTGTTTTCTCTAGGAGTGGAGCACATGAGGATTATTTATTTATTTTTAATGCATTCATGCAATTGTAAACTTACTGTTGTAAATATATATAATTTTTATTATAAAATTGTACCATATTTGTTCAATATTAATTTTTAATTATATATAATATTCTTTGGTTTTCAAATATAAAAACAAATATATAGCTTTTATTGGCCATTCACAAATAATGAAAAATACTGTTCCTAGAATTTAAAATTTGAAATTTGACGGTTGGCAACATTAAGAAGGGTTTAAAACCGTTTCTAAAATTTCCTACAGTAAAATCTAAAGAATACCGTTTGCAACCTTAGGAGCGGTTTAAAACCGTTCCTAAAATTTCGTATCTAAAATTTGATATGGTACCCAAAACGGTTCTGAACCGTTCCAGTTTTTCTGCGACGCCTATTTTAGGAACGGTTTTAAACCGTTCCTAAGGGATTTAGGAACAGTTTAAAACCGTTCCTAAATGACGATTTTGGTGTAGTGCATGATACCAAAATATAAGTAGATCCACTTATCAGGTGGACCAAGTCCAGGAAACACTGGTGATTAAAGGCATTAAAAACTTCTTTAGGGCTCACATTAATGTTTCCCTAGTTTTTACGAAACCACTAAAGAATTTGATTGAAAATTATGATTTCATTTCCAAATAAGAAAAATGAAATTTATCCATCCATCTATTTTGTACACATATAATAGCTTCCTTCATCATATCATATACTGATGAATTTATAAGAAAGGTATAAATTTACCTGGCATATATATGAGCAGGCTCAGACTTTATCAAGTCTTTAAATTACTTGACTCATACTTTATAAAATTATTAAATTAAAATGGATACTAATAAATATTTTCAAACATCGATGCAGTTACTAAACCCGCCCTATCCAGGACCAGCTCCCCGCAAGAGAGAAAGGGGAGGTCGGATACTGTCAAGAATATCTTCTTCTGTTGATTAATGCTTCCCAAGCAGGCTAGGCTGTCCGCTACCTTGTTGGTCTCTCTCGAGGTCTGCTTAATAGAAATGCTAGCTATGGCCCGGATGGAATCAAAATTTTAATATCCATTTTACTTGACTCGATGCTTTATAAAATTTTGAACATGTGTAACTGCATCGATGTTTGAAGCTCTGTGTATTTCAAAATGTCAACAAAAGAACACATATTGGGTAAATACTTATTGCTGGTTGATGTAGATCCAGCTCTACCAAAATTCTCCATCTACTCTCCTAATCTGTATTTGCCCAATATGTGTTCTTTTGTTGACATTCTGAAATACACAGAGCTTCAAACATCGATGTAGTTACACAAGTAATGTTCAAAATTACAGAGTTTTAAAATGGAATTTTGCTGATTACGTTTCAGATTGATTCAAAGAACTGATTCAACAATGAAACTCATTGATTTGGACACATAATCATGCATGGCATATTCCCTTTCTTAAGTAGCTCCCTACTAGTTGTAGGCCTTTACAATCACTAAGTATAGGAAAATATAGCTCCAATCAATGGTACTGAAAAATAGCTTCTAGAGCAGATGACTATAATTATCATATATGCATTAACCATTTCTACACCAGGAGACATCCATGGTGTGGCCCCTGAGATTCTTGGTCCAAATTTCATGATAGTTAACCACATATGTTGTGACATTTGGAAATGAAACAAGATTTACTCATATAGGCAATGTTAGCCATCTATTGTAGGGATAGCTCGAAGAGGAGCAGCTAATTGCATGGTGATGCCGAACTTGGAGTTCATGTCTATATCGGATGACATCATTCCATTGGGAAGTTTCCAATCAAACGAATGGAGAAGAGAGGCCAACATTAGATGGACCATCCTAAATGCAAGTGGCAAGCCTGGGCAAATCCTCCGGCCTGATCCAAACGGTATGAACTCGAAATCTTGACCTTTGAAGTCAATGTCACTGCCCAAGAACCTTTCTGGCAAGAAGGAGGATGGATCTTTCCAACTGTTGGGATCTCTCCCTATGGCCCACACATTCACTGTAACCCAAGTGTCCTTGGGTATGGCAAAGCCACTTATTTCAACATCAGTTATAGTTTTGCGATTAATGAGTGGAGCTGGTGGATGCAAACGCAAGGTCTCCTTCACGATGGCTTGTAGATATGGGAGTCGGGCGATGTCTGACTCTTCCACTTGTTGTCCTGAGCCAATTGTCTTCATGAGTTCCAATCGAGCCTTCGCCATACAATCTGGGTTGCGGAGCAGCTCCGCCATGGCCCATTCTACGGAGGTTGAGCTTGTGTCACTTCCCGCAAGAAATATATCCTGATATTGAAATTGCATGAATTTATAATTAAAGGAAAGAAGAAGAAGAAATATATAAACTGATGCAGAAATTATACCGTGAAAACAATTAGTGGGAATTACAAGATCCTAAGGCATTTGAAAATTAATAGTGCCTTGATGCTTCTAGTTTTTTTTTTTTTTTTTTTTTTTTTTTATACAGCAACTGGGGCCCACTTCTCAGTAATGCTGGCCGTTGACTTCTCGATTGATGGAATATAAGTTAAAGCTTTTCCATATCGGATTATTCTATTAATCTTAATCTGTGAATTAATGATATTTTCGACTGATGTTGGACTTTCACCCTAAACATTTTTTGTTTTCTACCAAGGATATGTTTTATGAATCATTCATTCGTTGCAATTTCCTTCAATATCAACATTCCAGACCCAGAGGCTAAGTTTCGTTTGGATCACCTGTCTATCCACCCATCTATCGTGAGCATGGTGTGTTGTGAAGGCCATTAATTATGAGGCCATAGAGGTAATGGTGGCAACCGTTATATGTTATATGGTCGTAGTGACTACAACGACCATTATGGGAAAAAAAAAATGACTTGTAATCGCCGTTAATAACTTGTTACATCCTTTGTAAAGGCTCTTATAATGGTCTGTTACAAGGTAGATACATGTTTTTTAAACTTTTTTTCAACATTACAAGGCATATATAGGTTTTTCAGATTTTTTTTTTTCCAAAAAGAAAAAGAAAAAGAGAGAGACCGTAACGAATATTTTGGCCTAATGGTTGTTACGAGGGTTGTAACAATCATTATGACTTGTATAGAGCGGTAGTCGTTACGGCCACCATTTCCATTACATAATACCTTGATCATGAGAGATCAAGTGACTTGTGATGGGGGAATTCATCCCTCTGATGAGTTCTTTTTGCCTTCCAGATAAAAGTACTTTCAATCAAGTGTGTGATAACAATATAAGGGCCTATTTGGTACGTGTGCTTAGATGAGATTAAATGGGATGGAATTGCATTTGGTCCCGCACAAATTCCATTCAGCGTTTGGGAAGGATAGAAAGGGTTTGGATTACGGGGGATGGAATTGCATTTTGGTCCCATGTGAGATTTCCGGTAGATTTTGAAATCCACTACACATTTAGGCCCTATATTGATACATGTGTTTTATCCATGTCGTCCATCAATATACACCCTTTACACGTGACATTGTAGTTATATACATGTACAAGTGACCGACATCCGTTGTGAATTTGGTTTGTTGATTACAATTCCATGGTCCACCAAGCATGGTTTTGCTTTATCTAGTGTTTTTTCCATAACAAGAATTTTATGCCAAACATGGGGATTGGATGACCAAAATACCATTTTATTTTTAGACATGCAATCATTGTGTAATAATGGTGTTAATTTCATCTAATACAATTCCATATCATTTAATCCCATCGACCAAACAGGCTTTAACTAGTTAGGACAAAATTTGAAAGTATTTTATTATAAATATTTATAATGAGGCTTAGAATCAAATTTGATGAACACGGCGATCTGTTCCTCACTTGATGATGAACCAAACTTTGTGTGGCAAGATGACCAATGGAGGGAATATCTTTGAAGTTTATTCAAGGACATGGCTGGAGGACTAGGCATGTAACGAGAAAGTCAGTGGGATTGATAATTTGCTCGATGACTTCGTGAGAATCAAGTACATAATGAGATGGTTAATGGTTCAACCGTTTGTTCGTCACTTCGGTTGAGAAATCGGACTTTGTGGTAAGGCGGTCGAAGGAATCACCTAGCACATAGTAGGAAAGTTCCACAGCATTTCATTCTAGACTATGTGATTTTTTTAGCAATCCAACCACGTGTTTGTGGATGTAGAGTAGAGGAATGAGTAATCTAATCAGTCCATGCTTTTTGCAACATTGGGCTAGCTAGTAGCGAAGGAGTTACACCTAAGCGAAACTAACGAAGGTCCATGAGAGACAAAGGATAGACAATGTTGTACTGTAGAGTAGAGTTGTGTTGGATCAGCATGGGCATATAGCTCTTAGGTCTTTCCTTTATTTATAGACAATAAAGGGTTGCTGGAATATGATCTTAGGAATCTCTTTTTATGGTTTTTATTGTTGATGTCTTAAATTTGTAAACAACAGGGTCTGTCTATGCCATTGAAGTGCCATCGAGCAAGTGTCAATAACATCGAAGTCCCATCGAGAAAATCTATGTTGGTTGTTGGAACTTTTTAGTGTTGCTAATCGATGTCATTGAAGTTAGTTTGATGCCATCACAGATCGTCGATGTCATCAAAGTTCTATCGAGCGCCCGCATAAAATTGCGTAAGTGTGGGATTTGTTTACTATTTCGATTGATATATTATATAATACTATATATATCGCGTGTAATTGGGATTTGAAAGTATAAGAGGGCTTTCTAAATCATTCTTAAGGGTTTCAAGGGCATAACTAGGGCTTGGGAAGTGGATTCAAGGCTTGTTCGAATCAGTAACACTCTATCTCTTGTAATTTCTGCTTCTATAGTGCATTACTCATCACTTTGTGCCGTGGTTTTTTTCCGAGATAGTTTTTTCATGTAAAATTTAGATTGTTCTTGTTTGGACTTGGTCGCGTGATTGCGAGTACTTTGCTTGATTCATCTATGAGTGTTTTCGTGGTTTCTAACAAGTGGTATCAAAGATAACGTTGAGAAGAAGATCTAATCTGAAAGTAAGGTATCAATGTCATCTAACTTGAAGTTCAATGCAGGAAATATTTTGGCAATTTTTTTAAAAACAATGGAAAATTAAGATGAAATATATCCTCGTTTAGCAAGGATCGGATGAATTTCTCCTTAAAAGGCGAGTAGAATCTATGACAGAAGATGAATGGGAGAAGATGGATAAGAAAGCGAGAATCTCTATCTAATTGTGCTTAACGGATGAGGTCCTCTACAATATCATGAGAGACAAAACTGCATCAAGTACATGGGTGAAATTATAGAATATATATGCGAATAAATCTCTTGAGAATCGTTGTGCTTAAAGCTATAATTGTTCAATTTGAAAATTAATAGAGGATGGGGATGATGTTGAAGCCCACAATAGTAACTTCAATAGGTTAATTTGTAAATTGTTGGACGTCAAAGATATGATGAAAGATGAAGATCAGGCATGTATACTGTTGAATTCTCTCTCAACATCTTATGAGTTTTTCAAGGACTCTTTGTGCATTGGTAGAATGACCATTAGCATTGAGACAATTATCTCAACCATTCAGTCAAAGGTGATGAGAAAGAAAAACGGTGATGTGGTGCTTCTATGTATGCGATGATTACGAGAGGAAAAAATTTTGAGCATGACAGTGGATTTTCACGATCGAGGTATGAATCCAATGGCAAGGGCAAAGGCAAGTTGAAGTGCTGAAATTACGAGATAACTGGGCACATGAAAAAGAATTGTCAAAATCCCAAGTCGACGAATGAGAATTCAGAAAGTTCTTCCAAGGAAGCCAACATTGCGAAATCCAGTGAGAAAACGGGTGGTAGTGATGTGCTGACCGCATCAAAATCTGGGTACTTCGATAAAGAATGAATTTTGGATACGAGGACTTCATATCATATGACTCCTCATCGAAGTTGGTTCATCAGTTATATTGAGTGCGATTGTGGCCTAGTGTTTATGGGCAATGATAATGCCTGTAAAGTTCTTGGCGTTGGATCGGTGCACATCAAGATATTTGATGGGATGGAGCATATCTTGACCGAAGTAAAACATGTTTCTGATTTAACAAATAGTTTGATATATCTAGGAGCACTCGAGGCACTAGAGTGCAAATGCATCAGCTTTGATCGTGTTCTTAAAGTTTCACACACTTATAGTCATGAAGGACATAGGAATGAAAACCTTTACAGGTTGATCGGGAGTACTTCATTGGGTAGAGCTGCAACATCTGTAGCAAATTTCATGTCTGCACGTATGTACTTTCTGACAATTGTTTAATTCTAGCTTTTAAAAGCATTGATTTTATTATATGCGAGCATTGTATATTTGGTAAACTGTTAAGGTTCTCTTTTAAGTCTATGAAATATGTTTGTAAATAGGTTTTAGATTATGTGCATTCTAATGTGTGGGGGCCGACGCCCGTGGTTTTTGGCGGAGGCTCATCATGGTTTGTCATGCATGTTATTTAAAAATTGTAAAGGTAGACATTTTGCACGTGTAAAAGCAAGTCATGGAAAAATCAATTTATATATTATTTTTACATTTTATACAATAAATAGTATAGAAAAAGCATCCAAATTCCAAACTCGCCTAAGTTTTAAAGTCGAGTTGAGTAAGTCTTCGTAATTATAAACCGAATATTATGTTGGGCTCACCCTGAATGTATGTTGTCTATCCACGCCGTCCATCCATTTTTACAACTCATCTTAGATGTTGAGCCCAAAATTGAAGCACATTCAAAGCTCAAGTGGACCACAACATAGGAAACAATGGGAATAATGATTTCCACATGTGAAACCTTCTTAGAGCCCACACTGATGTTTATTTGACATTCAACCTATTCATAAGATCACAAAGACATGGATGAAGGGAAAACACAAATATCAACCTAAACCAAAACTTCTATATTTATTTGACATGCAACCTATTCATAGGATCACAAGGACATGGATGAAGGGAAAACGCAAATATCAACCTGAACCAAAACTTATGTGGCCCTCAAGAAATTTTCAATGGTAAATGTTCAGTTCACACATTTTTCTGTGGTGTGGTCCAATTAAGCTTTGTATAAACTTCATTTTTTCGCTCAGGCCCTAAAATTATCTGGAAAAATGGATTGGATGGAGTGGATGTAAATATACAAATCATTGTGGGCCCCATAGAGTTTATGGACTGTGGTTCTGACCAAAAACAGGAAAAAAAAAAGGTGTTAAGGAAGAAAGATAGTACCGCAAGTACTGGTTTGATATCATTGTCGCCAAATTCAAAACTACTGTCATCCTTCTGATCAAGAAGCACATCGAGGAAATCATTTCTTCTAAGAAAATCAGATGAGGTGGATCTAGATAATATTCGTTGGGCAATCATATCATCGAAAATTGCATACAATTTTTTGAAATAAGCAGCTGTGCGACGCCTGATGCCTTGTGGGTCGATCACCCTTAGAACTGGGAAAAAGTCGGCCAGGTTCGGCCTTGCAAGTTCTTTCATAATTTCCCACACTAGATTCTTGAATTCTTGTACAGAATCGGAGTTGGGATCAACCAAATCAACAGAGAAGACGGTATTGAATATCAAGTTGAGGGTGGTAGTGAAGGTTGCTTGGCCGATATCAATGGGTCGTCCTGATAGGCTATGCTCATGCATGTGAGCGATTAGATCTTGTACTTTCTTGCGCCGTAGGCCTTGATTGGCTGTTAGCCTTGCCATTGTGAACATTTGGGTGTTACATATCGTCCGTAGCTTTCTCCAATATGTCGTTGGCGGTGACCCTACTATAGATGATGAATCATAGAATCTAACTCCACCGAGGGCAGCAACAACGACTCGACCGGCGAAGGATAGATCATTCTTCTGAAGGACCTCTTTTGCCATTATCGATGATGAAACGACGATCATGGTTATGGAGCCAAGCTTAAGTGTCATTAGTGGGCCATATGTCTTGGCGAGCTCAGTGAGTGACTCGTTGGGTTTGTCGCCGAGCTTGAAGAGGCTTCCTACAATCGGAAGTGGGATGGGGCCTGGTGGGAGCTTGCCATTACAAGATGCTCTCTTTCTTGCAAGAAAGAGAACGTGAATGCATGCCAACACTATCAAAGTCCATGGGAGCATCGTGGAGTAATCCATTGCTCTCTCTCTCTCTCTCTCTCTCTCTCTCTCTCTCTCTCTCTTCCTGATATCTTATCTTCCTGATATCTTATCTTCTCTATTATTGTCCATAAAAAAAGGGAGTTTTATGATAGTCTGGCAGTGTATGGTGCTTGACACACAGGCATTCAGAAATTATACACCTGGCATACATTAATCTAAGTTAAACCGGTTGATTGAACGATTCTGACCACGGATACATTTTGTAACTAATTTTAAAGTGTATGCGTATCATCCATGACACTAGCGGACAGAGTACTAAAGTTTTCTTACATAAAGAAAGGAAGTTTGCTCCTTGGAAGGAGTGGAGTACTACGTTAATCTATGTTAATTTACACAATTAAAAAAAAAAAATTGGTGTTTCATCACCTTGCATGTGTCGCTATTTAAAAAAAAAAAAATGTGTAGCTTATTTACAACTATCTAGACCGTTCAAATTGTGGGTCGTATGTGGATGGATCGTAAATATGGTCACTTATTTACATGGTCTTGATTGGCATACAGTTGTGCCATGTGTATGTTTGAACAGCCAACGCCATTTATAAAGAGTTCAAAATAACAAACACGGGAATCCTACTTGTTGCTTCTCTGTGCATGTGCCAGGGAGCGTGTGCAATGAAAAGCTCTATTAGGTCTTGATGTGTATATATGTGACATCTATGCCGTTCATTATTTCTGCCAATCGTGTTAGGATGTCTTGTAATTCAACTTGATCTAATACCATGGTGAATCTCAGCTTTGCGGAATTCAACTTGATCTAATACCACGGTTAATCTCAGCTTTGCCGAATCACGTTCATTGAAAATCTCAGCTTTGCGGAATCACGTTTATTAATTAAAATAGAAACGATCAATCAACTAAAACAGAACTATGCAATTTTATGTATATTTTTTCTATTAGAAAAAACTACGGCACAAAGCGTTAGAGATAGCTACTATAATAATAATAATTAAAAAAAAAAAAAAAAAAAAAAAAAAAAAAAAAAAACCTTAAGAGTTATATATACCAATTACCTTTTCTGATCACAGAAGTAATCCGATCTCCCCTTGCAATGCACACCCTAGGAAAACCCTAACCATTAGAAAATTTCTTTTCAAGTCCTTACAAGTATAGAAGTTCTCTCACCCTACAAATTCCTTACCCTTTAAGACGAAACACTTGTATTCAACAGGCTTTAATCAAAATAGGGCTTAAATACCCCAATTTGTGTAAAATCGTGTAACAATGTCCGTTTATTAGTCGGACCATCAATGACTGTTGATCGGACCAACAACAACTTTCGGTTTGCCGACAACTGTCAGTCGGGCTGACAAAATCTACTCTGCTTTTGAGAAAATTTGCACTCTATAGGTCAGACCGACACCCAGTTCAGTCCAACCAATAGAGCCTCGCTTCAACTCCCAGATTGTGCGGAATCCAAGGCATCCTCACAACATAATATATGAGCCCAAAATCAAGTTGTGACTACTATAACGGGCACACGATAAGGAACAATGAGGAAGGGGATAAGGCATGGATGTCACATATGCATCAAGGTGACCTAATAGAGCTTTTCATGTCCCTGAAGATCAGGAAAAGACTACATTTACATGTCCCTACGGCATCTTTACTTACCGAAGGATGCCATTCGAACTATGTAATGCCCCTGCCACCTTTCAACGATGTATGATGAGTATCTTTTCTGACATGGTGGGGCAATATCTAGAGGTTTTCATAGACGATTTCTCTGTCTTCGGTTCATCTTTCACGAGTGCTTAGAAAGTCTTAAATGTGTGGTGAAAAGATGTGAAGAAAAGAACTTGGTACTTAATTGGGAGAAGTGTCATTTCATGATTCATAAGGGAATTGTCTTTGGACATATTATCTTGTCCAAAGGAATCGAGGTGGATTAAGTAAAGAGTCATCATCTCCCGTATTTCAGGTTGCGTTCGGTTCCTTATTTCCAGATGGGGCCTTCCTTGCTCTCGTAGAGATTCGGCAAGCGCAACCCTTGCAGCCTTGGGGATTACAATTCAGCCAATACCAAGGAGCCTAACCCAGGTGGTTATTTGGAAAAGGCCTCTGGTGGGCTGGTTCAAATTAAATGTTGGCGGGTCCTCTAGGGGCAACCAGAGGGAGGCAGGGGGAGGTGGAGTTTGTAGAGGAGAGAAGGGTGAATTTTGTTTCGCTTTTCACGAAGGCTACGGTGTCGCCTCCAACACTAGAATGGAACTATGGGTCATCCATGACGGGCTGATGCATTGTCTTCACTTGGACTACACTAGCATAATTGTGGAATTAAACTCCTGTTTGGTGGTGGATTTCCTCATGGGTAGGTCCAACCCGGGATGGAAGTGGAAGTGCTGGATCGACAGGATCTACACTCTAAGCAAAGCCGGTAATGTAGAGTTTGTGCATATTCTTAGAGAAGGTAATGGGTCGGCGGATGCCTTAGCCAGGATGGGGAGTTTGCATCAGAAGTCGGTCTTATTTCTCAACCACGCCGATCTTCCTTGTACTCCCAGGGGCCTCCTCTTCCTTGATAGGATGAGCTTTGGCAATATTAGGAGGGGGTCCTAGCTCCTGGGTTCTTTGTTTCTTTCGTTCTTTGTGCCCCGGCCCTCCCTGGATTAGAGTTTAATTTGTTTTTTTTTTCTTCGCGTTGCCCCTTATGATAGGCTCTCCTGTCCTTTTGTTTGGGAGGGCTTGAATTGTGGGTGCTTGTTCTCATTCTCTGTACATCTTTTTGTTATTTGAATGAAAACATCCTTTTTAATAAAAAAAAGGGTGGATAAGGCAAAAATCGATCTTATCTAACCTACCTCCACCCAAGAACATACGGGACATGCGATCCTTCTTAGGACACACCGGGTTTTACAGAAGATTCATAAAGGACTTTAGTATCATCTCTCATCCTCTATGTAATCTTTTTTTTTTTTTTTTTTTTTTTTTTTTAAAGGTACTATTTCATTCCAGCAAAGACAGAAACAGACATCATTTACAGAGTTTCGGGCTTCCGCATAGAGAAAAAGGATCTAGCGGAAAACCTATCATATGAGACTGCACAAAACAAGGAGACAAGAAGCGAAGGATGGCACCATATCATCTGCTTTCCTAGAGAACATAAACCAAATTATCAAGACAAAAATGCCCTTCACGAGGAAGGGCCGAGACTTAAATGGTTATCGGATTGATATTTGCTACCCTCTTTGGCAAGCCCATCTCACGCATTTGCCTCCAAAATGAGGGAGAGATGAAAGGAGCCATGTAAACTGAGTCTTTTGATCCTTGTTATCCAATACTTCCATTTCCAGAACTCCGGCGTGTGACCACCCACTTTGAGTCCGATTCGATGTGGATGTGCCGCGACCGGGTTTAAGCAGAGACGCATACCATCATGGACCGGCCCCATTGTTAGACATAGTTCCATACTCCGACAAAAGCAAAAATCAAGTCCCACTATGGTTCCTACATATGCACCTCATGCTGGTTGAAGAGGCAAAACTTGTGCCACCCTCGTCGAACTAATCCATTTCACGATGAAGCAACCATGTGGTCGGGAGTTCTGTGGTAGCCGCTGGACAAAAGTAGTCTTCGAGTTGGAGAAGAGGCCAAAAGATCGGCACCATTTGATTTTGTGAGAGTACCTTGCCTTGCTCCGTTCCTGGCCTTCCAAATTTCCCATAGCAGGAAAGCTGGAGCCAGGCGAAGAGCAATCGGAGTCTTTCGAAGCGGTAGATCTCGTAGCCACCACCAGAGAAGCCGACCTCTAGCCGTGAGATGAGTCAATTAAAAACTCGAAAAAAGCCCGGATTCTTCCATAAAATTGCCCATGTTCGGAGGGTGCCACTGAGTATCCCTGCAACATTCAGATTTTGAGGCTAAAGGGATTCCCTTCTGCTGAATTGCTGTATCGACTGGTAAAGCTCCCTTTAAGAGCCGCCACAAAAATGTCGAAATTTTTGGGGGGATGTTTGGGTGCCACATATATTTAGACCAGGGAGTGGACCATACGAGTGGACCATCCCATCACTCAGGACCATCCTCTATGTAATCTACTTCAAAAGGATGCACCATACGAGTGGACTGAGCCATGTCAAGAAGCTTTCACTAAGCTTAAAGGCATGTTGACCAGTGCACCTATCATACAAGCACCCAACTGGAGCATCCCTTTTGAACTTATGTGTGACACGTCTGATTATACTCTTGGGGCGGTTCTAGGCCAGAGAAAATATAAGAAACCCTACGTTATTCACTATGTGCGTAAGACTCTAAATCTTGCCCAAGTGAACTACTCGACTACGAAAAAGGAACTCTTGGCTGTAGTGTTCGCTTTGGACAAAAAAAGTCCAGGCCAAAGAGATCCAAATGGCCTCTAAATGTTCTTGCTGCCCTGCCTCCCCGCTGATCAGACTGGCTCCTGAATCCATAGACCATCTGTTCCTCCATGGCTTGCTTGCGGAGAAAATCTGGGAGCATTTTGGTTGCCAAGCTGGTATACCCCTCTTGCAAGCCCTCAACTTAATTGGTAGATGCGTTCAATGGTGGTTGGCTCCAGCCCAAGTGCCTAACAGCAAGGCCTTTCGTAGGATGGCCCCATTGATCATTGTTTGGGAAATATGGAAAGCTAGAAATGCGAGTCGGTTCGAGGGTACCCTGATCTTTATCTTGACCACCATCCGCTGCATCTCGTGGTGGCATCCAGTGTCCTCTAGCGCATGGGAGCTTCGATCGATCCCCAAAGTAGGCATGCCCTGTCCGAGCTCTCTGAGGTCTCGTCAGGTTCTGGTGGTGCGGTGGTCCCCCCCCCCCCCGCGAGTTGGTACAAGCTTAACACCAACGGGTCGGCGCTGGGAAATCCTGGCCTCTCGGGTGGTGGGGGACTATGCAAAAATGAGAGCGGGGCACTGATCTTCGCATTCTCTAGGGGCTACGGGGTTCGTCCAAACAATGCAGCCGAGCTTAAGGTCGTTTGTGATGGCCTTTCCCTTTGCGCCTCCTTTGGGTTGAATGCTGTGGAGGTGGAAACTGACTCAAAATTCGTGGTGAATATGATTAATGGGGTTTCCCTCTCCTCTTGGAAGTGGAAGTCGTGGTTGAACTGGATTGCAAATTTGAATCAGTCTTCCTCCTGCATCTTTAGAGTCATTTTAGAGAAGGGAATGTGCTGACGGATAACCTGGCATGTTTGGACAGCTCTAGCCAGGCCAACGTTGAGTACTCGGCCATCAAAGACCTCCCTCCGGTTACTCGAGGCCTGATCTTCTTAGATAAAGTGGGGCTAGGGTCCCTGAGAGAGTGTAGATAGTATACTTTTAACGTCCCAGAAAAATCTGTACAAAGACCCGAGTACCACCTCAAGCAAAAATCACTCAGGATCAAATCCTTTAGGAATTAGACAAAATTAACTAAGTGTTAAACTAGATTAGCTACAAAATCCGTTTGATCTACTTTAAATACGATCTGCAAGACCTAAAACTTATAATCATTGACGCTAGGTTACCCTAAAATCTAGGATCAATCTCATTACCCAGTTGCTCTCGGGAGCACATTGAAACTCCGTATCGGATCTGGACCGTACATCGAAAGTCCGATTACGATGAAATTATATAATTAAGACCGCTTAGCTGGGCTTGACAACCATCTCGAAAATCAAATCCAGATAGTGTCCCAGGGCTATTCGCTTGAGCCCGGAGTGAAGTGTGTGAGAAAACATGGTTTCCTTTAAAAATCAAATCTAATTTAAGTAATCTGAGACTTGTCGCTTGCAGCTAAATATAAGGATTCAGACCGTTAGAATCTAACCCAAATACATCCTCGGATCAAGAAAAATTTTCTACACAGGCCAGTGTACTTGTGGCCCTGATCGGTGATCGTGGACTGTTGAACTGAAACTGATCCGCCACGGGCGATCTGTAAATCCGATCGGATTGAAAACTTAACTTGACCTAAATCCATGGTCAGGAAGCTTAAGTCCGACCTTTGGCTCAAGGGGGGGCTCCGGAAGTGCTCCGTTGAGACGGAACAACCTCCCTTTGGACATAACCTAAGTATACCTTGACCCTGGGGTCATTCCCATCAGTTTTAGGCCTATATAAGGGCTTGAAACCCTCACTCTCTCATTCCATACGAATTTGGGAAACCCTAGGAGAGAGAAGAGAGAAAAGAGAGGGAAAGAGAGAGGGAGAGTTGGAGTTCATCCCTATGATTCAATCACATCACTCCACGTGCCTTTCCACCACTTCCGTACCGCTCTACCAGCGCTACTGATCCCATTTCGAGGTAAGAAATTCAGCCCCTAATCTTTTCTAGGGTTTCAAATAGTTAAAATGTTGAAATATCTAACCTAGTTCATGCTATAGGTTGTCATCCGCCGTTGACAAAGACTAAGCGTCTAAAATGACTCCGTTACGCGTTTACCAGCGTAAAGTGCATACTATAGACGTATAGGTTATGGTTTCAAGGCTTTCAATGTTGGTTAATGATATATTACTGACGTGGATGCTATTTCATATGTATAAAGTGATGTCTATTTCATTTTTCAGTTATACGTTAACTATGTTGAATATACTATTTTCTTCGTATTTGTAGAAAATACCGTATACGTATGAAATTTGGATTTGTGCCTATCATGATTATCTGTCATGAATATATGCTTGTTACATGTGCGACAACCCCTTAACGAAAGGACTTGCCCTAAATCACGTCACGGCAAATATACGTTATATGTGATACAGTGTGTAGCCCAAGTGTTTGTGGAAATGAATGAATGAATATGGAACTTGGATTCATGCTTGCCATGACTATTGGTTGTAAATGCATGATCGTGGTTCATGTGGCAACTCTTTTATGAAAGGATTCGCTATGACATATGTTATAACTAGCATATTACAAGTATGTTGGAAGGTGTAGTCTAAGTGTTTGTAAAATTGTCTGAATGAGTAAGTAGTTAGTAAATTGCAATGTATAAGGGTGTTGAGATATGATTCTCAACTACTTTAACTATGTATATGCTTTCCTCCATGTACCGTATATTAGAGTGTCTGTTTATCTATGTAATGCATATGTATAAATCTATGTTTAAGTCGTATTCCATAAAATGTAAAAACAAATCTGTGAAGGGTGATGGGAGAGTGGTGTAACGATTCTGTGCAACAGCCCTGGTAGCCCTAAAGCGGGCACAATTGTATGATTTGAAATCTTAATCCATTACTGCTTTAACTATCTTCTAGGATATTTTGTTGTAATTGAATGTGATTGGGGCTATTGTATAGTCCAGGTAATCGGTAACAAAGCCTAGCTTGGTGGATGATGTTGTTTCGCCACACAGGATGTGTTCGACAAATCTGAGACGTACTTTAGTTATCGACAGTGGTTAGGTCACACGGAGTGCTTACACACTTCATGTTGATCAACTCGATGTGCGCTCGTGTTGGTCGAGCTCGTCAAGTAACCCGATTAGCCCTATGTATGTTCACCATGTTTGGACGTTACTGCTTGAACCTAAGGTACCAAACTCACCAGTGAAAACCTCGTTAACCTTGGTACCTCGATCAGCTAAGACTCATGAGCTGGACATGGTGGTATGGGACACTGTGGTCGAGCTGTAGGCCTACGCTGGGGCGACGAGCCTCCCCGTAGTGACCAGTGAGCAACATCGCCTCGTGAGTCAAATACGGTGGTATGGGACACTGTATTCGAGCTGTCGGCCTACACTGATCAAGTGACGAGCCCTTTGTAGTGACCTCGAGCATACTCTGAGACTACATTGAGGCGACGAGCCTTCCGTAGCAACAAGAGTATAAGCTAGGCCTACCCCATCGCAGCCTGGTTGTGGTCCCCAGTCGGGTCAGTGACATGCATTCGAAAATAGACTGCCAATTAGTAGGGCATTGGTGGTAGTGACCTAAAATCGTAACTTCGTATGAGATTTACTAGGATTGACGACCCTAGAATGGATCATTGTTTGGGTATTGATATAAGGGAGGTACCTTAGTTTTCCAACCCTGCTGTATGAAAAGGACTAATAAGAACTTAGTAATCATATGCATGCACCGCATTATGCGTGCGTTCAGGCGTAATAGGTTAAGCACTGAGGCAGTGTTGTTCATTCATGAACGTGAGATGAAGTCGATGAGGGAGCGTAGGCAAGGGCATGCATCATATCATTCATATCATTCTTGCATTAACAAGAGTACTTATGATCTGATTGTTGTATTACTTTATCATTACTGATTGACTGAATTGATAACATGTTAACCTTTGCTTTATAGTTTCACTGAGTTGATCACTTACTCCCACGTTACGAGACGGTGTTGTACACACCAACCAGACCTTGTCTTAGTTTCAGATAATGGAGATGCTTGCGAAGCAGAGCTGGACTTTATGATGATGAGGAGGGTTTCTCCTGTGTGCAGCTATCAGGCAGGTCTATGTAGACTTCTGATCGACGGGATTACAGGGTTGCTGATTAGATGTCATTACACTTTAGTTTGCTCTTTTGGAACACTTATGTATATTCATTTTGCTCATTTTGGTGTATACATGTCTATATTTAACCTGGTAACATGTTCACACTCTGGAGACTTACAACAGTTTATATATTTTATATATTTATCATAGTCTTCCGTCTACAATTTCACTTGTCTCTGGAGTATGATATGTTGTTTTGGTATAATCCCACTCATGATGAATGCAATAACACAGACAACATTTAATCATAAGCATATATGTTGCATAAATGATGTTTTGGAACTCGGGAGTTGAGTTGTTACTCGACCCCCGATTTTTAGGGCATTACAATACTTTTTGTGCAACTTTGTTGTTTTTTGTCCCTCGGCCCCCTACTGGGATTTTTCATCCAGCAGGCAGCCTTGGTGCTGTCTATTGTTCTTGATTTCCTATGCAAAATGAAATTCTCCTTTTGAAAAAAAAAATAAAGGTCCTACTTAATCAGATCCAAGATCATGCAGCGCTCAAGTATCTTTTGTCTAAGAAATATGTTAAGCCCCGCCTGATAAGATGGATCCCCCTACTCTAAGAATTTGATTTAGAAACTAACGATAAAAACGGAATAGAGAACGTAATGTCTGATCACCTTTTTCGCCTTAATCCCTCTGATTCCCTTGAGACGACACATATTAATGACATGTTCCTTGATGAATAGTTGTTCAGAGTCTCCCATTCACATTGGTTTACTGATATAACTAATTATCTTGCCATAGGTTTCATACCGACACATTGGACTCCGTAAGATAAGAAGAAATTTTTCACCGAGGTGCACAACTTTTTTTGGGATGATCCACATTTGTTTAAATATTACCCAGACCAAATCTTAAGGAGATGTGTGCCAAACTATGAGCATCTGAGTGTCATCTCCTTCTGTCACTCATAGGCCTGTAGTGATCACTTTTCTGCTAAAAAGACCACGGCTAAGATTCTGAAGTGTGGCTTTTACTGACCCACTATGTTTAGGTATACTCATGAGTTTTGCAAAGTTTGTGAGTGTTGTCAGAAATTGGGAGTGTTGTCTCATCGAAATATGATGCTCTTGAATCTCATTCTTATCATAGAGACATTTAATTGCTGGGGCATTAACTTCATGGGACCATTTCCCCAATCTTTTGAAAATCTATATATTTTGCTCGCCGTAGACTGTCACTAAATGGGTCGAAGTGATTCCGTGTCGGAAGACCATCGCACGGTCATTAAATTCCTAAAAGAGAACATCCTTTCCCGATTCGGAACGCCTCGAGCTATCATTAGTGATGGGGGCTCACACTTTTATAATAGACCATTTGAGAGCTTAATGAAGAAATATGGTATCTCTCATAAGGTGAATCTCTCATAAGGTGAGCACCCCATACCACCCACAAACAAGTGGGCAAGTTCAAATTTTCAATAGGGAGATCAAACACATTTTGGAGAAAATGGTTAACCCTGACCGTAAGGATTGGTCAATCCGATTGACTGATGCCTTATGGGCTTACCGTACTGCTTTTAAAACCCCTATTGGAATGTCTCCCTTTAGACTTGTTTATGGGAAGGCTTGCCACTTGCCTGAAGAGTTAGAACATAAAGCTTACTGGGTGATCAAAAATCTGAATTTCAATCTGGACAACGCTGGCTCTCAATACAAACTTCAGTTGAATAAACTCAAAGAAATCCGGAATGACGCGTACGAGAACTCAAGAATTTACAAGGACAGGATGTAGGCGTTTCATGAGCAACATATTCTGCGAAAATCATTCACGCCTGATCAGAAAGTCCTTTTGTATAATTCTCGATTACATCTCTTTTCGGAAAGCTTCGATCTCGTTGGACTAGCCCTTTTACTGTTATCAATGTTTATCCTCATGGGGCTGACGAGATTCCGAATCCAGACAATGGCAATGAGTTTAAAGTGAATGGACATCGACTAAAGCCATTTGTCAAGAAATCTGATGCAGAGGACATGTCCATGCCTCTGCTGATCCTGTTTACCAGAATTGATCTCCTAGTCTAATGGAGGTATAGGTAGGTTTCCTACTTTCATAGGATTAGGTTAGTTTGCTTTCTACATTGTTTTAGGATAGTTTGCTTTTGTTGGTTTCACTCTTGTGCTGACTTGCTTTCACACTGATATCTTTGGAAAGCCTCTTGATTCTTTCATCCAGGTATTATCTGTCCATCCCTCCTCTTTTACTTTCATTGTCCTATATGCATTGCATGCTTATTTCCTTTACATTGAGGACAATATAGATTTTAGGTTGGGAGTGGGCGATTAGGTCACCTAAATAGTGTTTTCTTGGTCTTGAGCAAATATTGTAGAATTTTTAAAATTTTTCTGGAAATTCTTGTGAATTCGAAGTGATTTTGACAGCCATCGTTAATTTAGAATTATAAGATACGGAGTGTTGGGGATTTACATCTCTTAGATTTAGCTATCTAATAGATTTCACAGTTGAGTTCGAATTATCAATCCATGATTAGAAGTTTTAAATATTGATTGAATCGTGATTTCACATGTCACATCTCACTTACACATTGAGGTTTCAGTTCGATATTGAAGGATTAACTTAGTAATCACTAAGCATGAAAAGAACCAGCCGAGGAAATTGAAAGGGTTGGGCGAATGGTCTTCACTATAGGTTTACTCCCTATATGTGAGGATTTGATTCCCCTCCTTGGCGTTATTCTTAATGGAAAAATCAAAAGTTGGTAGAATAGAAGGATGATCTATGAGGCAAGTTTTAGTTTAGGTTTTGGTTGTCATGAATTCTCTTATTGGTTACCAATGATATCATTAAATAACGAATTAAATCTTAACGTTGATAAGCCAAGATTACACTATACATTCATGGATCCTAATGTTTAGAATTTTTACTAATTGATGGATTAATACTTTGAACTTAATTATGAAGTTTACCATGCGCTTGAGTCTAGGAGAGAGTAATGCCCAACATTCATGAATCTTAGACTTTTAGTATCTAGATTGTTTTCAAAAATCACTTAAGTTTATAGAAATTATCCTGTAATTCTCAACTTATTTTTCGCATACTTTGCTCAGGACTAGCAAAATGCTGGTTGGGAGTTGTGTTAAGGGTCAAATATTGCATATTAGACCCCAGTTATTACCTAATTTTACGAGTATGATACTGTTTAACGCCCTGCCTTAATCGTGTTAGTGATGCAGGGTGTATTTAGGAGCCTAGACTGGAAAAGGATACTAAAAGCATGTACTTAATGCTTATAAAATACCAAGGCAAGGGACAGACTCCAGGGGACCGAGATCGACAAATTTACACCCTCGAGATTCGAAAAATTCTAGTAGTTCACACTAAAGAGGCCTGAAATTCGTCCAGAATGCAAGATCACAGGGTTCTTACCATTCATTCGACTCAAAACTTTATATCTGGCCTGAGGACCCTAAATTAACCGTACACATCGAATTTCAACCATTGAATCCTTATGAAAGTGGACCAACGGACAGATCAACCCATCAATTTCTGATTTGGGGCCCACCTGCTATTTGGATATGCCTCAATTTTAGTGTCAACCACTTAAATGAGATGAGAAAAGGGCTGGACGGGGAGGATTTCTCATACGAACCCCAGGGGACTTCACTTAAGGGCGTGCGAGTGCACAAGTGTGCACACACCAACCGTGCACTGCAACTCAGATCGGGTTAAACCGACTTTGACCTGATCTCATTCAAAAACGGCAACTGCCGTGCTGTGAACGGATGAACACGGAGTCTTTGCATGATCTCTGTGGGTGCAAACCGTCCATCACAATAATGATCAGGACTGTCCATTCGGTACAGGCGGTGACCATGACCCTTGCCAAGGTCTCTTCATGGTCCTATGCATGCACACACAAACAAATTATATTCAATTGTAAGATTAACGGCAGAGTAAAAGATCAAGTGGGCCTCATCAAAGGACGACCGAAAATATCCATGTTTGACCAGAATCTCGAGCTTCATGTAATGGGTGGAGTGGATTTTCCTGAAGACATTGATCTTGGGCACACCCTCAGCACAGCGCAAGGAATTGCGGAGACTCTGTTACGCGTGTCCGAGATCCGGTTGATCCGGGCCGTTTTCCGGCCATGGCCAGGATCGGCACAATGATCCTGGCCATTCAAAATCCTCTCAAGGTGGGGCCGATCAAGCCCAAGGGGCCTGAATGGAAAGTATCTCGCATCAAAATTATGTCTTTGCTGAAACTCGCATCAAGCCGTGAGACCATTGCATTCTTCTTTCGCATGCAGGTGTGCTGCGTAAAGAAGATTTCCACTGATTACAGCTGTGCATAAACAACACCGACTGCACCTCTCCTTCCACCGACGCAATCACCGTCCCATATATGCTATAAAAGAGAGGGATCAGCAACGTGAAGGGCATTCAATCGACCTGAGAGACGTCTGGAAAGAGAGAGAAAGAGAGAGAGAGAGAGAGAGAGAGAGAGAGAGAGAGAGGAGTTGTTTGCTTTACTGTTTTTCTTTTATGAATTTTTGAGAGATTTAGCCCAATCATGTCAGGCTAAACTGTTTAGCTACCTCTTAGCTAGGGCTAAGAGGTGAAGCTTGTGGTGTGATGGGAAAGATTTTATGGTCTTGATTCATGTTATGAACTAATTTGATTCTAGTTTGATTATAGGAATGCTTTCAGTTTTTAATGGTTTGTTATGCCTGAAATTACAATAGATCTGCGATGGCTTTGAGTATTTCTTTTTCACTAATTTGATTATGAAGTTAGGAAGCCCTGTTGTTCACCATTGCCCCTTGGACATGGTTGGATGATGGAATCCTTCCTAACATTCATACATCTTTCTGATTGATTGTGGATTAGTTTAATTTTGTTGTTTACTTTGTCTCATGGGCATGGTTTTGTGATGGAATCATCTCTAATTCTCGTACCTCTCATCTCTTGAAAGCTATATAAAAGGAAGTTTAGAATCGATTTTAGTAATATATCTTTCAACTAGATGAAGATGGGACTCGAAGTCCAGTTGAGTTCATGAATCAAGCTTAGATCTCCCTGATCTCTACAAGTGGATCCTCTGAATCCCCTAGTTTCTTACCTTTGAATTTTCTAAAGTTTTAGTTTACTATTTCACAATTATTCCCTCGTATTCACTTGATTTAGATTTCATCTTCTTCTAGTTCTAGTTCTAGTTACTTTCAGGTTACGTACAAGGTTCAATCCCTATGGATTCGACCTCAGTCTTACCGAGATTATTACTACATCACAACCCTATACTTGGGAAAACTGATAGTAGGTGAATGGACAAAACTGATAGTAGGAGAAGACAAAACTGATGATGAAGGAGCGAAACCCCCCTTGGAAGAGCATCGGCCCTCGAAAACCGCCACGCTCCCCATTCTCCGTTTTCACTGCAAATCTCTCTTTCAATACATCAATCAATGATCTCCATCATATTTTCGAAAGATTTGGGAAGCTCAAAGATGTTTTCATCCCCTGGAATAGGAACCTCAACCGATACAGAGGATTCGCATTCATTCGCTTCGTTTATGAACAAGAGGCGTTCAATGCCATCCAATATCTCCATGAGAGAAGGATCGATGGTAAGGTAGTGCACATTAATTGGGCGAAGAAATAGAGTCGAGGCTCTACACGGAAACAGAATCCCCAAGATCCTGCCACATCAATCCCTAGCAAGCCTCCTCCAACGAAAAAAGTAAACCCTAATGGGGCGTTTGATGTTCCGAGATCGACATCCGAGAAAATCGATGATGAAGGCGCCATGCATCGAAGATGTTTTCATCCCCTGGAATACCTCAACCGGGCGTTTGATCCCATCAGGGTGCCTTCATATCGGTAAGAAGTCACATTAATTGCCGAGGCTCGCGAAAGGTCGGTGAGAGATGGGCCGATGCGTACCAAGTCGGTGAGAGATGGGCCGGATGCGTACCAGCCCATACCTCATTAGCCAGATAGGGAGATCCCAGCCCCTTCCATGATTCAGACTGACGACCACGCGGTCAATCGTCTCATTCAGTCTCTTTCCTATGCCCTTGTCGCTACGGTTGAGGAAGAAGGAGTGTCCATCCTCCACCTCATCGACGTCTTCCGAGAATCGCCATTTGCCCGATTACAGGTAGATTTTACCAGAGTTGCTTCTCTCCAGATTCTCCTGAAGTTTCAATCCAAAGAAGAGAGAGCAATGTTTGCTGCAGATCTTAACCTCCTCAAGAAAATGAGGTTGCGACTGTTGATGAATGGAAGCAGGAAACGGCTGTATTTCATCAAGGGGTTTGGATCCATCTGTTTGGTATCCCACCCCATGCTTGGTTCCCTGAGACCATCGAAAGAGTGGCCAGTAGCTTCGGTAAGGTTCTGAATATAGACAGTCTAGCCACGCTGGGTGTGTTACACCGTCTCCCAACCTTCTCATCCATAGGACCAAATTTATGGTGGTCCTTAGGAAAGTCGTCCCCATTTTTTGGTCCATTAAGGAGAGGAAATCTGTGGTGTCCTCCCCCCCCCCCTCACGAAAACTACAACCACGAGAGAGTGGGTTGTTCAGTCATTCTCCTGCCTCAACCAGCCCCATTAGCCTCACCCCGCAGTTGTTTGACAAAATGTCGAGTCCAGATCCTCACCCGCCATTCCATTGGCTCAGCTCAGTGCAATTCCCATCCAGCATTCTCCTCCTGCTCCCTCCTCGAATCAGCCCCTCTCCCTCCCTTTCCCTTTACCTCCTTATCAGCCTACCCTTCTGCTTGAATACCCCAGGCCTGCTCCCCTATCTACACCAACATCACCTCCCTCCAACCCCTGCCCTTCCAATACCGCCCAACATATCCTCATGCTTGATTTCCCTACTAAATCTAATCCTTCTCCCTTTACTTCTGAAGCCCCCATTGCACTCCCAATACCTTCACAAACCTCTAAATCTCCCCCAAAATCCTTAGAACCTACCTACCCTGCTACTAGCCCTATTTATGCCAACTGCAGGCAGTCTCTAGGCGATCAACTGAGCCCTCCTGCTTCACCGTCTCTATTGACCCCTACAAAAATAGATCCTTGCTCTATTCCCCGCCCCATTCAAGCGATTATGGGAGTCTTCCCCACCCCCACCAGGTGTTTCTTGAGACGTAACAAAGCTCTCTCAGAGGGCTGTTCGCCAATCAAACCAAGTAAGAATTTTAGAAGCCATGTTACTAGCAGACCCTTTCACGATTGTTGGACAGGTATAGAGGAGACAGGGAATAGGAACTTCAACTCGGAAGACAAGCCGGGTGACATTTCGGTGGATCTATCTACTTTCTTTGAACAAGACCAATCCAATTCAGCCCCTTAGGATGCCACAGATTCCTCAGTTATCCAACTACCGAGGGATCAGGCTGATTCTCTATTCCCGAATCAAGTTCCAGCTCATCCCATAGGGACAAGAAATATAAAAAAGCATAATAGTATACCTAAGGCGAGACTTTAATCTACGGGTGAATGGTACAATAGATTACGAAAATTGAAGCGTCGGGCAGTAAATTCAAGATTTGTCACGGATGGATAATGCGATTATATGGAATGCGCGCAGTGTCGGAAATGCACCTACGGTCAAATCCATAAAACAAATGGTAAAGAAATATAATCCATGTCTTCTGGCAATCCTGGAACCCATGCTATCTGATGGTAAAAGGGTAGCGTTGGGCCTAAAATTGGGCTTTCATTGTTCTGTTTCTAATGATGAACAGGGGGAAAATTTGGATTTTCTTTGGGAATCAGTTGAATGCTCTGACGACCTCGATCTCAAATCAGATAGTGACGTTATCTTTCGCTTCCCCTACCCTGAGTGAGCCGATCTCACTCTCGGTTGTATATGCTCGGTGCTGCAAAATCCAAAGGAGAACCCTATGAAATGAGATTGAAATTCTTAGCAGATCGGTCCAGGGGGGCCTGGGCTATTGCAGGAGATTTCAATGTGGTGGCAAATTTAGGCGAAAGGAGAGGGATCCGTGCTTCGGATGGAACGAGTATGGCGGACTTTCCTGAGATGATTCACAACTTCGGTCTTATTGACGCAGGTTTCGTTGGAAATCGGTTTACTTGGTGCAACAACCGGGAAAGCAATGCCCGTGTTTGGGAGAGGCTGGATAGAGTGCTCCTTAACTCCAGCTGGGTGACTTCGTTTCCACTATTTCACGTTGAACATCGGCCCAGAATCAATTCGGATCATGCTTCGCTTCGCCTCGCCTTTCCTGCCCATCATCCCCCAAAGGTTAGGCCTTTCAAATTCCTCAGAATGTGCTCTCTTCATGCTTCTTTCATCCACCTAATTTAAAAGGCATAGGAGGGAGAATGCTCCCCTCATCGGATGACTAATGTTCAGCTAAAGTTGAAAAAAACTAAACAATTGTTAAAAGTGTGGAACAAGGAAACATTTGGAAATATCTTTCACCAGATTCAGAAAACTGAGGAAGACCTAGAAGGAATCGACTTCAACATGCAATCTTCCCCTTCAGAAGATCTCTCTCGTCAGTATGTTGAAGTGAAGCATAAGTTAAACCAACTTTAGATCATGGAGGAGGTTTTTTGGAAACAGAAATCTAGAAATTCTTAGCTTGAAGAGGGTGATAAAAATACAAAAAAATTTCATTCATTTGCCAATGAAAGAGTTAGGAGGCCAGCCATTTCCTCGATCAGAAATGCGGCTAGGGATACGGTCTTTACTCTCCAAGAGATAAAAGTCGAAGCGGTCAGATTCTTCAAGGACCTTTTTAAAGTTGAACCCATCAGTTTCAATGCTGATTTCGTCCAGGCTATCCCTCAGGTCATTAACCAAATGGACAATGACGCTTTGTTGTCTCCTCCATCAATGGAGGAGGTCAAAGCGGCGGCCTTTTCCTTGCCTAAAGACGGAGCCGCGGGTCCTGATGGCTTCTAGGCGGCCTTTTACATTACCTGTTGGGACATTTTTGGCGATGACATTCTTAATGCGGCGAGGAATCTAATGGTCGGGAACTCTCTCCCAAGAGCTTTCACCTTAAATCTCATCTATCTTATCCCTAAGTCTCAGTCAGCTGCTAGTTTTGCTGATTTTCGGCCTATAAGTTTGTGTCATGTTATTTATAAAAAAATTTCTAAACTTATAGCTAATAGATTAAGCTCGTTTCTACCTAAGATGATATCGCAGGAACAAGGTGCCTTTGTTCAGGGGAGATCGATAGTAGAAAATATAGTGCTAGCCCAAGAGGTGATTCAAGATATCAACAGAAAAGTTCGGGGGGACAATCTCATCCTCAAACTCGACCTTGAGAAAGCATATGATAGGGTGAGTAGGGATTATCTGAAACAGGTGCTCCTCAAATTCGGGTTCAGCTTGAGATAGGTCCAACTCATGGAGAGTTGCTGGGGGAATAACTGGTTCTCCATCCTAATTAACGGAGAACCGATGGGCTTCTTCAAATCTTTCAGGGGATTGAGACAAGGGGACCCCCTGTCCTCCGCTTTATTTCTCATTGCTATGAAGTCTTTCTCAGTGAATCTAAACCTTATGTTTGCAAGTGGTGGCTGTCAACCGTTTGTCATGCGTCGGGGTACCCCATCTCCACTCATCTACTATACGCCAATGATATTCTGCTCTTCACCAACGGAAAGAGGGAGTCTCTCCTCCAGCTCAATCAGTTTTCAGCCTTGTTTCAGGCAGTTACAGGTCAGAAAATCAGCCACCGAAAGAGCAGTTTCATATGTTCTAACGCTATAACTCCAGCCAGGATCAGATCCATAGAGCGAATTCTCGGGTTTCAGAAAGCTAGGGATGATATCATCTATTTGGGTGCCCCTCTTTGCTCGAGCAGAATTAGATCTTTGACTTTTCAGTTTCTGGTGGATAAGGTGGACAGGGGAAGACTGCCGGTGGTGCTGGTAAACTGATTTCTCAAGCAAGTAGAGTCACGTTACTTCGTCATGTTCTGGGCAGTCTCCCCATCCACATCATGTCAGCGACGCATATCCCGTGCTAGGTGAACAATTGGATTGAAAGAAGCTTCTCAAATTTCTTTTGGGGATGGGCTGATGGGAATAGGAAACACCATTGGCTAGCTTGGAAAAAGATTGCTAGACCTATTGAGGAAGGAGAGCTAGGTATTAGAAGATTGAAAGAAGTCATGGATACTCATCGTCTTAAGTTAGCTTGGGCAGTCAAGTATGGGGATCCTTCTGGTCCTTGGGTAAAGCTAATGCAAAGCAAACATAGCAAGAATATCCATTCCAATGTCCTGTTAGCTTCCTCTTCAAACACGTCGCCGCTTTGGAAGAGAGTTAGGTCCCTGATTCCAATCCTATCGAAGACAGTTCAGTGGTTGGTTGGCCGCGGTGATTTAAACTTTTGGTCTGATAACTGGATGGGCAGGGGCCCCCTCCTACGTCTGCTTGACAACCCAATCCCTCGCGAGCTGGAGGAGCTGCAGTTAAAAGATGTCCTGGGCCACTCAAGCCCTCTCCCTCCGTCCTCGGTTTTCTCCATCCTCCCTCAACAGATAATTGACGATATATTCAATGGCGGTTTCACAACTTCTGACGAACCCTCTGAGTGCATCTGGCCGCTCGAATCTTCAGGGAGGTTCTCCCTTCAGTAAGCCTGGAAGCTACTGAGATCCTCGTCCCCTCCCATCCAATGGGCAAGGTGGATCTGGCATGACCCCCTCCCTCCCAAATTCTTCATATTCATGTGGAGAGTTCTTCAAAATGCGATCCCCATCGACAACAGAATTCAAGATAAAGGCGTTGCCATTACTTCTAGGTGTAGATGTTGCCTTGAAACTATGAATGCTACTCCTCAAATGGAATTAATTTCCCATCTCTTTCTGTTTGGGTGTCATGCAAAAGCTCTTTGGGCTACGTTCGGTGTGATGTGTGGTGTCCCTCCTTTGCTCCACAGCTCAGTTGAAGGCAAAGTAAACCATTGGAGGAATGCATCAGCTGCAGGTGCTGCGCCAAATTCAATTAGAATTCTACTGCCGATCCTTATTCTTTGAGAGCTCTGGCACAACATAAATGGTGCAGTCTATGACAACTCTCCTATGATCATCAGGAGGTCTGTGGCCCGCGTCAGATGGTGGGCCAACTTGGTTCTTGGAGCCGATATAATGGACACTATTGGCTCCACTCGTGGGTTTAGTCCCTTCAAACCAGTTGTTAACCAGTATCGTTCTGTCTCACTACTGGTTAAATGGAGACAGCCAACCCCTAGATGGGTCAAATTAAATGTTGATGGCTCGTCGCTAGGTAATCCTGACCCCTCAGGTGGGGGTGGCATCTACAGGAATGACAGCGGTGCCTTTATATTTAGTTTCACCACGGCCTACGGGGTTGGTTCTAATAATATGGCGGAACTCCGTGCCATTCACGACGGGATGATGCTCTGTTTGGAGAAAGGTTTGGACAGGATAATTGTAGAGTCCGATTCAAAATTGTTGATTGATAGCCTTATCAATCATTCCAAGACTCCTTGGAAGTGGAAACCTTGGCTGTCAAGATTTAACCATTTATGCCGGCTGGAAAAATTTTCTTTCGCTCACACTCTCCGAGAAGGGAATGGTCCAACTGATGGTATGGCTCGTGAAGGGAGCCTTCTTCAACATTCTGCGATTTATCGTCATTCTAGGTCCCTTCCTCTTCTCGTTCGTGGCATACTCTTCTTGGATATGGTTGGGCTAGGACTGCTCAGAACGACTAACTAACGCTGATGCAAGTTTTGTTTCTTTCTTTTTTCTTTTTCTTTTTGGCTTCTCTTGTTGATAGGTGGACGCCTGTGTTCCCTTACGATAGGCCCAGGGGCCCGAGATATTGTGCAGAACCTTGTAAAGTTTATTCCCAACTAAAATACAATTCTCGGCTATTTAAAAAAAAAAAAAAAAAAAAAAAAAAAAAAAAAAAAAACCCTATACTTGGGGTGTGAACACTGGGAGAGCTCCCATCAACCATTCGTGGCCTTCTGTTCCTCGATAGAGTGGACCTTGGCTCACTACAAGAATGCTAAGCCTCCCATTTTTCTTTTTTCTTTTTTCTTTTCCTTTACGATGGGCGGGCCTGCATCCTTATCTTGGCAGGCCCTCCCGAAAAATGTTGTCTATACTCACACGGCTGTACTTTCAAATCCTATATATATATATATATATATATATATATATATATATATATATATATATATATATATATATATATGAGAGATGGTCACCTGCGCACCTTTTCACGTGAGCACCAATGAGCACCTTTGCACACGTGTTATGTGCACAAAATCTGAACGGTCAAAGTGATGCCGCACCGCTTGAAATGCCATAAGCCCAATTTTAGCCTTGATCCATGACTCTGGTGAGCCATAGCAAAGAGAAACGCAAATCAAGGGAGGAAACTGTTTCCTTTTGTCATGGCCCACCAGAATTTTGCATCAGGTTGAAAATTGGGCTTATAGCATTTCAAGCGGTGCTGCATCACTTGGACCGTTCAGATTTTGTGCACATGACACGTGTGCAAAGGTGCTCATTTGTGCTCACGTGAAAAGGTGCGCAGGTGACCATCTCCCTATATATATATATATATATATATATATATATGCTAATTTTCAACAAAAAAAAAAAAAAAAACAAAAACAAACCAGAGCATGAAGTTCCATACTTTCAGTTCACTCGAGATTTGAGCTTATATTCCTGTAGCTGATTTAACAGTTTTCACCATTGGCTTTCATGTGGCCCACTTGAGCTGTTTTGGCCTTATTTTTGACCTCATTTATCATGAATTTTTCAAACATAGGCCCTCATCTACTGTTTTCTTTGATGTGGCCCACTTGAGTTTTGGCTTGGTCCAATATTTTAACTCATGTTCCAACATGAGATGGGTGGAGTTTTTAGATAGGACGGTTTCAAAGGTGGGCGTACCCATTTCCACTGTTCCTTTTGCATTGCCCAAATGACTTTTGGTTCACCTGGATTTTTGGAATCACGTATTAGCATTAGCCACGTAACACTCGTGTCCCAGCGAAGGATGTGGACGGTTTGAGTTTTTGTCCGTAAGCATCAGTAGGACACATGCAGTTGTGGTTGCGTAAACGTAACATGGACGTACGTGTACTCCTATCCCTTTCATGTGAAGGTATCATATGGACTCCAGCTTAATTACGCAATTGTGGAGACGTGGAATGACTAGAAATATTTGACAATGAAATGAAAATATAACAGGTCTGGCCTCAACTCCTCTCGCAAGATGCAGTCACGTTCTTCCTAGCAGATAGTGCATAAAGGAATGGAAGAAGATCTAGAAATGTCCACGTGATTTTATTGAAATCCTCAATGTAATGCATGAGTTCCTGGCAAAGCAGGGCATTTCAATTCCCATATCACGTTCCTATAACTACTTAACGACATTCAGTCACGTTCTTACCATAGTGCTTTTTATTGCAATTGTGTATTCTATTTGTTCAACTTTAGGGAATGTGACAAAATAGTACCTCATTAATATGATATTTACATCTCAATACCTTTGTAAATCTACCTCATTAATCAAGTTATTGTCAAAGGAGTACGTTCTGTTAATTTTCTATATATTCTCCTCCTAAAATGACAAAATGCGTACCAATTAATGACGTTGCTTTAGAAAATTTTTTAAAATACCATTAATGAAGTGTAATTATACAAAAATCCTTACAAAAGAAAGAAAAATCCAAAGAGTTTTCTCCCACACAAATTGCATGGGCCGCACCATGATGTATGCGTTTTTATCCACGCCGTCCATCCATTTTTCGAGATCATTTTTGGGCTACCAGTTGGGGCTATGTGGGTCCCACCATGATGTATGTGTTTTTATCTAATCCAAATCTGAGGTAGTCCACACCATAAGAAAAAAAAAAAAAAGAAGTGATGATTGAAGACCCACCGTTAAAAACTTTTTAATGCCTAGGACCGACTTTAATGCCCACCATAATTTTTATCTTCTATCTAATCTATTGATTAGTAACACAGACGTGGATGAAGGAAAAACATAAATACAACTTCATCTAAGAAGTTTACAATGGTGGGTGTTCAATCACCACTATTTCTTACGGTGTGGTCACTTGACATTTGGATATGTCATTTTTGAGCTCATGCCATAAGATGATCACGAAAATTGGATGAATGACATGGATAAAATACATACATCATGGTGGGCCCACAAAGCACCATATGCAATCCGCATCCAGGTTAAAGGCCCTGCTGCCATAGCAAGTGAAAGGGTCTCCCAAGGGTGCGACTTGGCTGGGACCCGGAACAGCCACGTGAGCTGTAACCTATCTATGGTCATACTCAGATGCATGTGTTGTATATATATGCCGTCCATCCATTTTGCCGACTCTGGTTATTCCGTGAGCCCAAAATATGAAGAAAATACAAATCTCAACTAGACCACACCACAGGAAACTTAAGTGGATTGTATGTTGAATAATAGGGGCTGGATGAAACTTAGTAAGAGCAGAAACATCATTTAAAAATGTCAGTTTGTTTACCTTGCCATGCCTTATATCTGTCCAATAAATAATGAAGAGATGTTTTTCATTTATTAAAAAAATAATAATAAATAAAAATAAAAATAAAAACACACACATGATATTTTATTAAAATCATTGCTGGTTGATGTAGATCCATCTTGATGTAGATCGGGTTGCGGACAATTTCATGGCCAAGATGGACCAGAAGAGGCCCGATCAGAGGCGGAAGTGATCTGGATCATCAGAACCTTAAAATAGTGTATCTCACAAATCGAAATGAGTTATCAGATGTGACATATATGATTTTGGGGTACGAGCTACTTTAGCCGGGTTGCCCACACTGAATTTGCCAGATTCCACCAGATCGATGGTTGAATTTCCATTTTATTTTCATTTTTACTATTTATAGTATGTTTTAGTTTGATTATAACTCTTCATCTATTGGGCTTTAGGAGTTGCGTCCAACCTTAAAAGTGCTTAGAATAATTAGGAGAATAGCATGGTTGAGCCAAATAGGACACTTAACTAATTTTGGCCAAAAACTATGAGTTTTTTTTTCCCAAAATTTGGAACTTTCATTGATATCACTGATAATTACATTCGGGCTTCCATAAGAGAAAAATGACTTGGGAATGCCTATCTTAAACTGCCACTAAAAGGAAAGAAAAAAAAAACTCAAAACCCGAGAGAACTAAGGAAACCAGAAAACCCCACCCTCTAAGACTCCCTGATCGCCCCCAGGCCCACCTTATCAAGGAATATGAGGCCTCTGATTAGGGGAGGAAGATCTAAAAATAGACCAAAGGTAACGGAAGCTTGGTTTTCGCTACCCAAGTGAGCCAAGGCATCCGCTGGGGCATTCCCTTCCATAAAAATATGTGTAAAAACAATCTGACCTCTCAGCTTCAGCCTGTCAATCCTGTAGATCTAGTATCTCCACTTCCAACCCGGCTGACCATCTCGATTCAAAACCTTCACCACCTGCTGCGAGTTAGACTCAACTACGACGTTGGAGAAGCCCCTCAAGAGACAAAATAGGAGCCCATCATGAACCGCTCTAAGCTCCGCATAGGTGTTTGAACTAACACCATAACCCGTCGAGAATGCGAAGTGGAAGTCACCCCTGTCACCTCTATAAACACCTCCGCCACCGAATGAACCTGGGTTACTTCTGAAAGACGCATCAACGTTTACCTTTACCTAATCTCTACTTGGTTTGAGCCACTTCAACATCGAGGGTTGATTGGACGACCACTCCTATTCTGAGGGACCCACTGATAGGGAGGACCTTCTGGATTAATTCAGCACCAATGGAGGATGCAAAATAGAAACCATTGATGTAGGACATCCACCAGTAGACCTGCGCTAACAATGCCGCTGGAGAGGGGGGCTTCCCTTCAAAGGTCGCAATGTTTCTAGCCTTCTAAACTTCCCACAGTAGAAAACCTGGGGCCAATTTCTGAATATTGGCGCCCTGATGCCGACTGACGGAGTGCCGCACCACTGGGATAGCTGGCATAACATTGATTCTAAAAAACGTCCCCAAGAAATTCCAGCACATGACGGCCAGCTCACACTCCAGCAACAGATGTTGAATGGTCTTAACCGAGTGACTCTGATCTGAACTATTCCTGCTGCACATGCACTTCGATGCTAACTGAATTCCCCGGGCTTGGACCGCTCCATCTACCGAAATGGCCTTATGCAAAACTCTTCAAAGAAAAAGTGAGATCCTAGGGAGCATCTTCGCATGCCAAACCCACCTCACCCAACCTTTACGTGGAGAGCTTAATCTACAAGCCGCCCAGGCTGAACTGACGGGAAAACAACCCGAAGGGGTGAGAAGCCAGAATGGGGTATCGGGACCTTCTAACGGACATAAACCCTCATGAAAAATGAAATCTACAACTTCCTGGGGGAGGAAGCTAAAGACCACTGAGGGGGGGAGGGGGTCATTCATGCCCAGGAATTGCCTCACCTTCATAGAGCGCAAATTGAGCGGAATAGGGGCCAACGCTGTAACGCCCCGACTTTTCAGGACCCGAGTATATGACTCGTTTCCTAAAAAACCAACTGTTAACCTTAAAGGATGGTCAAATTCGAGTGTGTGTGTGTGTGTGTGTGTGTGTGTATATATATTTCAACTATCAGAGTAAGCAGATGAGCGTAGAATGGACAAATAAGCATAAAGGAAAAATTTTCAATTTCATTTAGAATATACAAGAGGTTGCCCATAATGACTTATACAAACAAATGCCCAATACTTACAATTACAAGTGAAATAATGTTACATGTAAACAAAGCAAGTTATAATAAATCTGGGACTGTAAAACCACATAGCAACTCTTGGCCATACAATTATGTATCTTCAACAGTGGTACTCTGCACTTCATCAAACCGAACCTGAAAATCATTTAAACCTCCTATGTTACCTATACGGTTATATATTTGATGGATGAGTGGCCAACTCAGTGTGAATCCCGCTCAAGATTACACACCGCCGCATTAAGTAAGCATAGTTATAAAGCAAAGTACACAAAACAATATATGATGCAGGTTTTATTAGATATATAGATGCGTGAATACAATCATCACCCCGTGGATGCTATTCTGTGTGGACAGTGGCCTCGTCACCCATGCAATCGTCGACCTGAAAAAATCATCTAGTCGGAACAATACATCGATAGTTGGTGGTTTGGGAGCTAGCGAAACGATACCCCAATGATCCTAAGGGCACTTACTATAACATCCAGAATTAGCTACCCGTCATCGCCAATATACCATGGATGCATGATTAGCCAAACCATTATTAATCCAGTTACAATCAGCCAATTTAAATAAGCTCAAGGTCACTACGGGGGCTCGTCACCAGCGTAGGCCGACAGCTCGGGCATAGGTCGCATACCACCATCCCCTACTCATGAGACTACCATCTTAGGATGTTTAATGAAAATTCATCAACTAGTGGCCAATCATGTTACAGTATATGGGGCTTACCATCGCATGATTGCACAATATAAAATATCAAACCCATATAGAGAAAATATTAAAACAAAGCCACGTAGGGCCAATATCAAGGCAAGCCACATAGGACAAATATCAAAATAAGCGACATAGGATGAGTATCAAAATCGTGTGATAAAAGACCATCCTTGAAAACTATTGGACACAACAATCCTGGATGGTAGGCCCACATCAATGGTCAATTTAAAACACCATTCAATAACCACTAAGCCGAAGGTCCATTATAATTACGACCAGTCGGGTTCGATCCCAAGTATGTGTGTACATTTATAGGTGGGGGTTTCCTACTGGTGTACAGTTTAAGTTCCATAACCAATCCACAGATAATCCACAAGCATGAATGAATATGCAGGATAACATTAGGCATGTAATGTAATAATTCAATTCCAACAATTAACACATGTGGCTATGAAATGGAGATATCAATTATAAATTAAAATAAAAACTATAACTTAAGCTAATTGGAAAATGGAAAGCTCAATGGGAAGAATCATCACCTTATAGTTCGCATCACCTACTAGCATTGCTAGGGAATGTGCGTTCCCTTAAAATCGAATCCTACCATAAATCAGGAACTTGTACAATTAGATCCAAGTTATACACATTACCTAGGGTTTAAGATCATAACATAGGGTTTCAGTTCTTTATCTTTAAGGTTTTGATGTAGGGTTAGGGTTTTATCTTAAGTTTAGTTTGATGCTTAGATTCTAGGATTTGAATCCTAAGTTATATTATTATTATTATTATTATTATTATTATTATTATTATTATTATTATTATTATTATTATTATTATTATTATTATTGTACAATGAGTTAAACAATATTCATAATACGAGTATTAATCCATCAATATTAATAATGAGAGTTCATAAGTTCATATTTGAATGTACCGTCATTATCTAATAACTAATAACCTCCTAAGTAATAATAACATAATATTTACTAATGATAATATAATAAGGACTAACACTAGTGATTTTAAAACAACCATTAATATTAATAATATACCCAATATTAGCTAATGTGAAGCTAATAATCATTGCAATGAAAATATATAATATGCTCTACCCTTAATGATAATATTTGATAATGATATAATAAAACATTAATATTTAATAATAATAATCTTTATATGTAATATCTAATATTAATATAGATAATTTACTAAAGGTCATACATTTCTAATATTAGTAATCCTAATAATGATAATTATGGTAACGCTTAAAAGGAGTCTAGTGTGGGTTTGAAGGGCCCCATGAATAAGATTATTTGGGCCTGCTTTGGGGTGGCTAAGCCCACCAGGTTTTCGTCCTAACTAATGGCCTAGACCGGGCCTAGAGTTTGTCCACAGCTAAGGCCTGAATTGGGCCTCACACATGGGCCTACATACACCATAATGGGCCTGACACAACGTAATGGGCCTCATATGTACAACAAATGGGCCTCTCAAGGCAATGAGGCCCACGGGCTAAAAATAAATGGATAGTGTGTGTAACACACATACATCATGGTGGGCTTGGGACAAAAAAAATCAGGTCAATATGTGGCTTTTGTGGCCCGTACCATGCACAACAGTTAGGAGGTTTATCCACCATTAAAGCATTCATAATCATTTGTTGGGCCCACCATGCCGTGGATCACAAATCTAGCCCATCCTTTATGTGTGCCCCACTTGGTTAAGGGGTCAAACCAAGTTTCAGGTACATCTAAATCTCAGATGGTCCCTAGCAAGTATTTTTATATAATATAACATGTCTTCTCATGATTGTAGATGGTGTGAGCCACCTGAGCTATGCGCACGGCTGATTTTTGGGGACACCCCATTTTTAAAGGGGACCCATCATATGCATGATGCTGATATTCGACATACATTATGGTGGGGCCACCACGGTCCTGGCCAAAATCTTAAGCATAAGGAGGCAACATCCTCTAGACGTTGACGGCATGTTTCATATATATATATATATATATATATATATATATATATATATATATATATATATATATATATATATATATATATATACACCATTTGTTTATTTTTTTGTTTTCTGGTAGTTTTTAATAGGTGGGGCCCACCTCAAGGGGATCTACTCCGCCGGTTGGGTTCCAGGGCTTGGGACAGGTCCAATGAACCCAATATTGGATAAGTTTTGAAGTACAGAAACATCACAGCGGGCCCTAACGATTTACCACTATTAAGATAGTCTTTTTGCTGGTGTGGCCTACCAGGGAGTTGGGTTGGCTTCATTTTTTAGGTCAACGCCTAAAATGAGCTAGAAAATAGGATGGACAGTGCTGAATAACACATACCTCAGTCAGACCCATGGAACTTGGTAACGTCAATACAACAGCAATATAGCTGCTGTACAGACTCCAGCCAATCGGCTTTGCACATCAGGTGGGTCCCACGTGGGGCCCACCATAACATAACATAATATTATTATTATATAATTTTATAGCATATATATATATGTGTGTGTGTGTGTGTATGTGTATATATATATATATATATATATATATATATATATATATATATATATAATATTTAAAAGGAGGCTAGCCCCAACGTCCAACGTCCAAAAGGCTGGACGGCCTGGACAGGACACCATCATGGTGGGGTCCACGTGCTGGACGACCCAGATGAGAGGCACACATTAGGTGGGCCACACACGATTGGAGAGAGAGAGAGAGAGAGAGAGAGAGAGAGAGAGAGAGAGATCACCTGACTTGGTTAGGCTTGGAGCTAGGACGAGGAAGAAGGTTGTGGTCGGTAATGGCGAATTTGGATGGGGACCTTCTTCCTCCAATCCAGACCTTAGAGACAGTCCGTTTGGACTCCATGAAGCTCACAGACATGAGGTTTTGAAGCTTATGAGAGATTTGAGCGGTGGGTTTAAGTTTTAAAAGAAACAACCGTTGCTTGAGTGCGGCTAGAAAATGGAGGAGAATGCCCTAACGTCCAATCCTCTCCCTTTTATTTGTTCACCTTAACATCTCAAACCATCAGATAAGCATCAAACGGTCGAGATTTTGTCAGCCCAAAACCATCTCCAAAACAATGGGTAGGACCGAAACCAGTAATTGTTTCGGTTGCTGGTTTTCTATGAAAATCAGAATCTATGTGAAGGGTCGTGATTTGCTTCGGACGAATGGCTAGGATGGGAAATGGAGGGAGCACGCGGATCGCCCTTGTGGCAGCAGTGAAGAGTTTTTCCATTTTTGGGAAGATTGGTTTTCCATAGTCTGAATAAGCTTGAGTTTGAGTCCATACGTGCATGCACCTACGTGTAACAACACCTAGGGTTTGGTCAGAAGACCCATCTGAACCAGATGGACGGTTTAGCTCCTGAAGATGGGCCTCGCTGGTGAGCCACAATCACAACAAACGGACGGTGTCCGTTCGTTGGAAAAATGCAAGAGAGAGATGTCTCCTTTTTAAGTAAAACGTGAGTCAACCGCTTTGACTGTGTTGGGTCGACCAGTGCACAGCGGGTGCACGTCCCTGTTGTGCACCCACGCTGCGAGGTGGGGCCCACCATTATGTTTCTGAGAAATCCACTCCGTCCATTTACTTTGAGAGGGCAAAAAAATTTCCTTCACCAAAGATGGGGCAGGACCAAGGCCCGGGTGGGCCATACTAACAGATCTAGTGTCCTTTGGTGTCGATTATGCCGACTCGATGGTTGGATCACCCTGAAATTTAACTTCAATGGTTGGAAAGGTCCAAGGGACCATTTTAGCTAGAAATCAATGGTCGAGTTACGGATATATGACCTGCTACGCTTTTATAACTCTAAATATCATGTTACACCACTTTTAATAATATTATTTATTATTAACATTATTATTATTATTATTGTTACCATTATTATTATTATTTTCACTATTATTATCATCAATATTATTATTATCATTTATGTAATTCGTCATATTTAATTTCTATCTTCACAGATCGTTAATATGCATAAATTATATGAATGTAAGTAAGCGAAGATTAGTATGTATTATTTGTGTATTATTTGTGTATCATTTGTATGGTGATATGTGTGTTATGTTTGAAATTTTATACAAGGTGTCAAATTGCTTGAAATATGTTATCCAAAATTATTTTTTTCTAGTATACTTTACCTTGTGTATATAAATTCTATAATTTGTAATATATATTAATGATGTTGTAAGTGTATACAAATAGTATGGATTATAGTTACATATCATTTTAATATGAAAATTTTAAATCTTACAAAGTATATAAATAACCTTCCATAGCGTACATGTTTATGTTGTATTACTTTTGTATTTATATTACATTAGATTACATAGGAACACTCGGGTACTGAAAAGTAGGGGGTGTTACAAGCGCTAAGCGCTGGAGAAGGCCCAGCCCTGTCCAGTTAGAGCTCCAGCAGTTGCAGCTACCATCGCCTAGATTCCACTACACCTGGGACTCCAGCAGGCATAAGAGAAGTAGAATTTTCTTCCACAGCGAGGAAGGCAGAGAAGAAGAGCGCCCTGGGACTGAAAAGGACAGATCATGGGCAAATTTTACAGACATAAAGGAGACCCACAGGCTGTTGTCCTCTCTAAATTTGATGGCCCAGGCCATTTTTAGGTGGAAGGCTTTCGTGACCTCCGAAAGCTTCCTGATACCGAGACCTCCTTGTTCACACCCCAAGTGCAGGGTTGTGATGTAGTAATAAACTCGGTAAGACCGAGGTCGAATCCCAAGGGACTGGAACTTGTACGTTATCTGAAACTAAGTAGAAATAGAACTAGAATGAGATGAAATCTAAATCAATTGTAATTTGAAGAATAATGATGAAATATTAATCTAAAACTTAGGAAAAATCAGAGAAGGGAAACTAGGGATTCAGAGGATCCACTTGTAGCGATCAGGGAGATCTTATGCCTGAGTTAAAAATCAGGAAAATTAACTGAACTGACGTTGATATAGTTTTCAAGAGATGAGAGGTATATGAATTAGGATGGATTCCATCACCAAACCATGCCCAGGAGACATAGCAGACAACAAAATTAAATTAATTACCAACCAATCAAAGTATGAAGGTTAGGAAGGGTACCGACATCCAACCATGCCCAGGAGACGATGGTGAACAACAGGGCTTCCTGACATCATAAACATAAAAAGAGAAGAACATGCTCAAAGCCATTGCAGACCCATTGTAATTTCAGTCACAACAGACCATTAAAGACTAAAAACACATTCCCATAAATAATCAAACTAATATCAATTCAGTTCACAAAAATAAATTAAAGGCATAAAGAAAAATCCCATCACACTACAAGCTTCACCTCTTAGCCCTAGCTAAGAGGTTTAGCCCGACATGGATGGGCCAAATCTCTCCATAAAAAAAAATCAAACTAGAAAGAAAACAAAAACCTTAAGCACTTCTCCCTACAGCTGCTCCACAAGCCTCAGCTCCACGTCCAAGCCAAGCCGTCCTTCCTCCCAACTCAGATGCTCCAATTCGAGATATCCCCCCTCGGCTCCCCTCTCTCTTCCTTTTATAGCAACAACAGGAGAAACCTTGGAGAAGAGAGTCCGCGCTGGAAGAGAGTTCGCAGCAACAGCGATCTACTCCCTTACGCGGCTAAGTTCGTGACTTCCACTCTCCAATTTTTCTCACATGAAATCCGTAAAATTTACGTCCTCTGGGACGCTTTTGGACGAGGAGCATGATGGACGGGTCAGATCTTTCATCTGATCACCGTTGATGGCCCGCAGTCGCTCGCAAAACCCGGATTTTCCGAACGCGCAACAGAGTCTTACGCTGAGAACTCTGGAAGTCAGTGGGGCCCACCCCTTTCGATATCCACGAAATCCACTCCGTCCAATGGAACACTCTCAAAAAACCGTTCAGGAGTGTCCAAAGTAGTTTGATTTGGATGTGGTCCACCACAGATCTCACCCGACCATTCGTTCTCCGTTTAACGGCTGAGATCTTGCACTAGATTGCATTGAAGAAAGGTGACACCTAGGTGAAGGTAAATGGGACCTGTCAGAGCAAATGAACGGCTTGGATTATTGAAAAGAGTGGTGATGGTGGCCCACTGAGCTTCGTCCGCAGGCTCTGTTTGCGAACAGAGTCTGCGCGTTCTTGTGATGGTCAGTGGGTCCTTGATCATCATCATATGAACAATCCATGCCGTCCATTTCATTCTCCTCGGAAAACCGTTCAGAAACACTTGATTTTCTTGATTTTTATGCAGCCCATGGTATCAGATCTTCTAGTCGTCCATCTTGCGTTTGATCATGGGTTACTTGTATGTGCATGCATGGGAACTTAAAGAGTGTCTTGGACGGGGTATTGGCCACCCTACGGAGCACATGGATGGTTCGATCATCCGTTTGGGTGACGGATGTGACCTTGTGATCGGCCATCGATACGGCGTGCGGGCCACGCTTGTCTCTGGGATCGGGTCAGCGGCGTCGCTTGACCGGACCGGCTGGTCCGGTGCAGGTCCAGTGCACGTATGCACAATGCACATGCGTCGCATGTACAGGTCCCATGAAGATGTTCGTAAGAAATCCGCTCCATCCATCCACTTTTTAATATAATTTTAGGCGTTGGGACCAGAAGTGAGGCATATCCAGGTGGCAGGTGGGCCTGAAATCATTAATTTATGTCTTGATTTGTCCACTGGACCACTTTCTCAGGGATCTGAAAGCTGAAATTCGACGTGTACGGTTAATTTATGATCCTCAGGCCGTGTATGAAGTTTCGGATCCCAGAACGGATGGTGGAAACCACCGTGATCTTGCATTAGGTGACTTTCGGGCCACTTGAGCTTCGATTTCTTGATTTTCTCGGATCTCTACATGTAAAATCGTCGATCCCAATCCCCAGGAGTCCGTCCCTTGCCTTGGTGTCCTCAGATTATTAAATCCATGCTTTTTAGCGACTTTTTACTGTTTATGCTCTCAAATACACCCTGTATCACAAACATAGTTAAAACCGGGCGTTAAATAATATTGTGCTCGTAAATCCAAGTAATAAATGGGGTCTAATATACAATATTTGACCCTCAACACTCCTTCATCTTTGGGGAGGGCCACTGACTTCTAACTCTTCCAATGCAACTTCTTCTTGCCATCTGTCCATCCCCAAAAGAAATCAGCAAAGCATTTTTCTAGTGAAGTAAGAGCCTGAGAGGGAAGATGGACTATTGCCAACATATGAACCGGGATGTTCCTAAGAACATGCTTGACCAACACTGCTCTGCCAGCCTGAGAAAGGCACCTTGCCTGCCACCCTCGAATATGACCATCAACTTTGTCAATCAGAGGTTGAAAATCGGTTATTTTTAATGTACCCGCTGCCATAAGGACACCGAGGTACAAGAGCGAAGTCGACGACTTGGAGATGCCAAGGAACCTCTCGATGGACTGAACTCTGGAAATAGGAAGCTTGCTAGAACTAAAAAAAGGAACTCTTGCGGAGATTAATAGATTGCCCTGAAGCCACTTTATAGGTATCCAGAAGAGCTTTCGAAACACAAAGTGACGCCTTGCCCCCATTTAGGAAGAGAAGGGTATCGTCCGCATATATAAGATGAGAGACCAATGGACTCCCACATCTAAGCTTGAAGGGCTGGCAAAGGCCCTGATCCACCAAATTTTCGAGGCCCCTACTCAATACTTCGACAGAAATAATGAACAGACTAAGAGATAGAGGGTTCCCTTGCCGAAGACCTCTGGACGATTTGAAGAATCCAGACAGAACACCATTAACAAGCATGGAGAACCAGTTGTTAACTCAGCAACTCTTGACCATATCTACCCAACAAGAGCTGAGCCCAAACCGAGTTAGGACCTGCTTGAGGAAACCCTAATTCACCCCATCGTAGGCCTTCTCCATATCTAGCTTTAGCACTATGTTCCCGCCCCGAACCTTTCCGTTAATCTCTATGAAAAGCTCCTGCAATAACGCTATGTTTTCCGAGATTGATCTGCCTTGGATGAAAGCCCCTTGTTCCGGTGAGATTATCGATGGAAGAACCTGGCTCAACCTAGCAACAATTACTTTCGATAAAATCTTGTAGAAACAGTTGCAAAGACTAATCAGCCGAAAGTCAGAGAACCTTGAAGGGGAATTTATTTTAGGAACTAAACATATAAGGGAGGAGGTGACTGAACTGGGAAGTTTCCCGCCTTGGAAGAGAAAAATTGCGCCCTTATGCAGGTTCTGACCCACGATTTCCTAGCAGGACGAGTAGAACGCCCTTGAGAAACCATCAGGCCCAGGGGCACCGTCAGATGGAATTGAATGAACTGCACGATGAACTTCCAAAATGGATGGGGGAGCCAAAGCATCAAATTCGCATCCTACGAAATCAATGAGGGGATCACATCTAAGATTTGGGAACCATCTGAACACTCAACCGCCGAGAACTGCTTTTCAAAATGTGCAACCACTGCCTCTCTAATTAAAGCCTGGTCTTCCATTGACTGCTCCGAGTCTAATTTGATGCTTCTAATACCAACTCTTTTATGTGTAAGACCCGTATCCTAGTTCATACTGTTCCGTCGACTTCCGCGATCCTTCCCGTCGAATTCCGACAACCTGCGACGTTAATCAACATTTACGAACGATCCTAAGTCATATCCTGTATATTTGAGTCGGCTTAATCCGGGACTTGTATCTTAGCGACCGCGCCGTCGCCGCGATTCCAATGCCGCGTCTCATGCGCCAATCCGACGCTTAGATCATAAGATGTGGACCATACATTATAATAACCATGGACCGCACATTATGGGACCCACCCATTCCATGTGGCACAAATCCCTAAGTAATTATGAGGGTAATGGATGACATCACCCTAGCTATAGCCACCCTAGTCTAAGCTATAGCCACCCTACCCCCTAGCCTTCTTACAAGTACTTATGACTAGCCACCCTACCCTTAGCCCTCTTATTTATTGCAAGCCACCCTCTCTTACAAATAATCATGGCCTACCTAAGCTACTCTCTCCCTCTCTTTACTATACCCTCTCTCCCTCATTTCTCATCACTTTTCCCAAGCAAGAGGAGAGGCTCTCGTCTAAGCTTTCCCATGGAGAGAAGAGAGTGATTTTGGTGGCCCACCTTTCTCATCCCTTTAACCATCATCCTAACCATTCAAACATCATCTTCCACCATCAAAGTGAGACAATAAGAGATTGGCTTTCCGACGGACCAAGAAGATCGACGGTCGGTGCTTTATAGGATAGGTTTTTCATGTTTTAATGATGGACCGAGTGAGGCCTACCGATCAATGGTATGGATCTCACTTGGGACCTTAAGATGTGGCCGATGGCCCACCTTGATCTTCATGATCATTCCGTGATGGGGCCATTCTCCATGGACCCCATCATGATGTTTATTTTCTAGCTTGTAAAGGGTCATCTAGACCTTTCATTTTTGTTGGAGAAGGGATCTCCACCGTTGATCTTGGATTTGGTGGGCCCACATGCAATGGGACCCACTTGATGTATGATTGCTTGTAAGGGAGGGCTCATAGTGGTGGAGCCCTCCATCATGCGTATCCCATCTCTCTCTCTCTCTCTTTTATTTATTTATTTATTTATTTATTTACCTTTGTGTGTGATGAGGTGACCATGTGACCCACTTGGATGGGCCCCACCTTAATGTATGTTTTACCCTTACCATTCATCCATTTGGTGGCCCACAGGAGCAAGGCCCACCTTGTGCATGCATTATGCACAGGCCGTCCATGTCCAGGGACGTCCCTGGACTAAAATGAAAACACAGATATTAGCTTGGTTCACAAGCTTTTGGGGTGGGTTACTTGTTTATGCCCCACCTTAATGTATGTAGTCAATCCACGCCGTCCATTCCATGCCTTAAATCATGTCAGGCGTTGAGCTGAAAAATGGGCTTAATCCGATGTCCTGGCGGGCCTTAGCGTAATAAACGGTGTTTTCTACCGTTGAAATCCGCCCTGATGTTTTTGTACCCCAAACCATATCCAATATTGGGCTTGATGGATGGAGTATGAGCTATGGGATCCATTGGGTGGGTCTGATTCATCAGATGCAGGCCCTACACCAGAAAAACCATGGAAAAACGTGTTTTCAAAGAAAAAAATAAAAAAATCACACAGCAGCAGCTGCTTCTGCTGCTGTGTCAGAGGCGGGCGGGCGGACACCAGGGCTCCACGGCCCTCAGTCGTGGGCCCCACCATGATGTATTTATTATATTCACTCCGTCCATTTTGTGGGCCACGTCCTGAAGTGGGTCCCCTCCAAGTTTCAGGCCCATCCATGACTCAGGTGGCCCACAATATAGGAAACAGTGTGAATTGAGCTCTACCGTTGAAACCCCTTTTTGGGTCGACTGATGTTTTGGATCGAGCTGAAATTTATTTTTCCCCTTCTTTCTGCCCCGTACGACCTTATGAACGGGTTGGATTGAAGATAAACATTATAGTGGGCCCCACGTGGGACCCATAGTGATGCATGTGTTTCACCGTCCACTGTCGTGGACAGTGATTTGTATGTGCACGTGTGTGTGTGCGTGTGTGCGTGCGTGCTGCGTGTGTGCTGTGTGCGTGCGTGTGTGTGGTGTGTGTGTGTATATGTGCATATATATATATATATCATATTATATATATATATATATTATATATTATATTATATATGTTATATATATATATATATTATATTGTATGTTATATCAAATATATATTATATATTATATTATATAATATATATTTGTTGGTAGGCCTTAGGGATTTTAATGGTGGAAATCATCATCACCACTTGTACTTTTGTGTGGCCCACCTTGGTATACATGTAAGGCTCATGTGATTAGGCCCATTTGGATGTACTGGTGGCCCGTTTGTTGGGGCCCACTTGGTATACATGAAAGGCCCATATGATTAGGCCGTCTTAATGTGTTGAAAGCCCATGGGTCATGGCCCATTGCAATGTACATAAGGCCCATTAATGCGGCCCACTTGATTTATACAAGGCCCATATGAGGCGGCCCATTTGATGTATCTGAGGACTATGAGTCGAGGCCCAATGAGATGTATATAGGTCCATTGCAATGTGTGATTCCCCATGGTTTGTGTAATGATATTTATGGCGGACCATGCCTTGGAAGCAATGTTGGTTTGACGTCCACATTGTAAGAATAATGTTGGTTTAATGTCCGCATTATAAATACCCCTAGAGCCCATTGATAGGCCATACTGGTTATGTGTAGGCCGTCTAGGCCCATCTTCGGTGTAAGGATAGTTTATTACTTTATAACATGCTTAGTGCACTTCCATGATTCATACGCATACGCATCATTTGTATGCTTGATATGAGGAATGTTTGATCATAGCATAAGCCATTAGGCTGAGACATTTACGGGACTCCTTATGAGACGGAGTGCCCCACATGATCGCATGGTACGCGTGAGATTGCTGCATGATTGTACGGTGTGACTCATACATCTCGCATATGTGTGACTTGATCATTGCACGCCCTAGCGACATCAGGGCCGTGGCTCCACAGGCACATCGTGGATGGCCGTATCGGATACCGAAAATACCTTGTTCTAGCACTGTGGGCACTTAGGATGTCCTTGGGTGAAAGTCCTAGAACCTTTTTGGTATCAGGGGATGCTCCAACGTCTAGACTGAGTGGATACACGAGCGCCCGAGTGCCGAATACCAGTAGGCCGCGTCTCCCACTGTGTCGTGGTCGGTTGGAAGGGGGTGTGGCCTTATCCGCCTGAGTGAGGAGGCTATAAGCTAGGCTGAGTTTGACCAGCTCGCAAATGTGTCCACTATCGACGAGCCGGGTAGGTATTGGCAGACTATTGGTCAGGCGGATAGTGTGGTCTCTTCCACTTGCTTGACTGTGCAGCTAGGGAGGAGGCAGTCAGTGTGAGGTGCATTGGACCCCGGTGATATCCAGAGAGGAACCGTACTAATATGTGTACTTGATGAGTACTGACATGCTTGTATTGCATCTCGCATATGACATTTGGCTACATAGGCCTCGCATCGCATGGCCTTGGTATGGCCGATAGCATTTATGCCTTGCATCACATAGCTTTAGTACAGCTGATAGCATTCATGGCCCTACCTGCCTACTTCCGCATTACTCTGATATTGTATACTTGGCACTTGCCTTACGCACACACTTTCACCACCCTCTAAGCTTTTGTAAGCTTATGCACGACAGATGCGTGCAGGTGGCGTTAGATTGCAGCAGCATTGAGCTCGGAGCATGCAGCAGTCTTCTGGAGCTTTTGGAGTTATCTTTGATATCTTCATATTGTATTTCCCTTTCTGCATTGTACTCAAAGTTTTTGATATAGCGGATATGTGGTGTTGTTGTTTTGTGACTTGGTTATGCTTGTGGTTATGCTCCATTATAAAAAATAAATTCATACTGAAATCATCCTTGTAGCATCCGAGGATCGAAACCTGGCGTATGGGCGCTGGGAGTCGAGAATGGGGTTTTACGGAGGCTATCGGCACCGGATTCGGCGATTGGAAATTTTGTGAGCCCGGTTTCCGAGTTTGGGGCGTGACATTATGCCTCTCCATAGTCGTAGCGTGGAAGAACTTCGTGTTCCTATCACCCTCTTCCAACCAGTTAATCCAAGATTTCTATTTTTAGAAAATTTCTTGACTGAGCTCCAATTGACTAAGGTTTGCAGAAGCTTTGGCAAAACTTCTTTGAAGATCTACATCTTGATCCGAATTAGAAGTAGCAGAATTTTGCATTTCCAGCTCTACCTCAGCCAGCGCCTATTCAGCTTGTTTAACTTGGTTGAAATGTTTCTGAAACAGTCTTTGTTCCAGATCTTTAACGCCTGCTTAACAGATTTTAGCTTAGCCAAAACATTCAAAATGGGATGGTTAGAATCGACCTGCATCAATGCTATCTTGACCACTTGCTGAAAAGATTCATGACGGGTCCACATTCCCTGGAATTTCAATGGTTTAGGCCTGCTAGGAGACTGAGGCAGGAAAACCAGAAGAAGAGGAGCATGGTTCGAGGTGACGCGGGGGAGGTGATGAACTTGAAAGAGGGGGAACATGGTGGACCAGTTCGCGTTGAAGAGGACCCTATCCAGCCGCACCCAGACTCTGTCCGCACCCACCTAGTTGTTGCTCCACGTGAAACGACTCCCCATGTAACCTGCATCAATCAGCCCTGCATTATTGATCGCATCTGAGAACTCCGCAGAACTCGCTCTATCTAGATCTCGCAGACTCCTTTTTGAGGGATCTACTATCTCATTGAAATCACCACACACTGCCCAAGAACCCTGTACTGAGGTGGAACTGGTAGCCAAGTCATCCCAAAGAAACCTTCTGTTGCTCCTTACACAACTTGCATAAATGAAAGAGAGATGAATAACAGGCTGACTGTTTTACACAGAGACTGCAAGTGACAGAAGTTGAGTAGATGAATTTAAAAGAGAGAATGAGATATGGTTTCTAAAGAAGACCCATATCTTCACACCATCATCTCCACACTAAGATCTTATATCCATCAGTTGCTGATGCCCCAACCATTCCACATTAGGATCTTATCCATCAGTTTCCTATGCCTCGAGCATTCTACACTAGGATCCTATGCCTCAAAAACCATGAGTTCTAGTCGAAATCATGACTATCTATAAATAGTAAGTCACAAATTTTAGGAGTTTTAGTTATATTTTACTTCTGAAACTTCTTACAAGGTTTAGTATCCCTATTTAAAGAGTTGTAAACTCATTTATTTCAATCATCAATCAATTTATGAATTTCCATAAATTAGTTTCTATTTTCTTCTTTTCCTCGTGGATTCAAGGTATTTGTGTGAGGAGTCTAGAGAAGCTCCATGGATTCGGAGTAGTTATCCCCTTGAGGAAGACGGTGATCAACCTCATCACGTTCATCCCTGCATCACATCTCTACTAAAATTCTCCATCTATTTTATCGATCTATATCTTTTAAATCATTGTAAAAGGTTCTTTAAATAAAAGACTATTTTAATTGTTAATAATTCGATTTCCCTATTATGTGTTCTTTTGTTGATTATAAAATACATTGACTTTCTAACATAAAAGCAATTATACAAGTAATGTTCAAAATTACCAAGTTTAAAATGGCGTTTTTCTGATTACAATTTAGATTGATTCAAAGAAGAACTAATTCAACAATGAAACTCATTGAATTGGACACATAATCAAACCATGCATGCAACATTCCCTTTGATACTAGCTCCCTACTAGTTGTAGGGCTTTACAATCATTATATATAGGAAAATATAGCCCAAATCAATGGTGCAGAATTAAAGGTGAACAAAAGTTTATAGAGCAGATGACTAGAATTATATATACATTACCCTTTTTACACTGGGAGACATTCATGGTGTGGCCCCTAAGATTCTTGGTTCAAATTTCATGATAGTTAACTACATATGTTGTGACATTTGGAAATGAAACAAGACTTACTCATCTATGCAATGTTAGCCATCTATTGTAGGGATAGCTCGAAGAGGAGGTGCTAATTGCATGGTGATGCTGAACTTGGAGCTCATGTCTATATCGCATGGCATCATTCCATTGGGAAGTTTCCAGTCAAACGAATGAAGAAGAGAGGCCAACATTAAATGGACCATCCTAAATGCAAGTGGCAAGCTTGGACAAATCCTCCGGCCCAATCCAAATGGTATGAACTAAAAATCTTGACCTTTAAAGTCAATGTCACTACCCAAGAACCTTTAGGCAAGAAAGAGGATGGGTCTTTCCAACTGTTGGGATCTCTCCCTATAGCCCACACATTCACTGTAACCCAAGTGTTATTGGTAATGGGGTTTTCCTTCTGAGTTCAGAGGAGATATAGTGCGGATCAGATGCCACAAATCTTGGCATTATCGCGTTGCTCGACCACTCAAGGGCACTGCTTGACCAGTTGAGTGGGCCGCTGGACCAGTCGAGTAGTGCTCGACTCAAAGTACAACAAGCACCAATTTTTGGCCTCGACCAGTTGAGGGTTACACAAATTCAGTCCGGATTTGGTACGGACTGCGTAAATTTGAGGCGGTTTTCGCGTGGGTGCGAAAAGGAGTTTCCTAAACTATAAATAGGGGTCTCAGGGTTATTCTAGGGTAATGCAAGGGTGTTTCCTAAAGCTATACAAAGGTTTTCTAAAGGGTTTTAGGGATATCAAAAGGTGACAGAAAGAGAAAAGAGAGAGAGGAAGCTTGTGAAAGGGAGGATTCTGCTCGTAGAGGTGATCTACTTCGCAGTCGATGTCTCAGCGCTTCTACGTCCTCGTGATCAATGAGATCTCTTCATTTTCATTATTCTCTTATTGTTCATCCACTTCTGCATGAGTGAAGAAGGTTTGATCTAAGTAGTGTGTGTTTGTGATTCATTGTAACGTTCTACTTCATAGTGAATCGTGCTTTGTACGAGGTCCCGTGGTTTTTACCTCTTTGAGGGTTTTTCATGTAAAATCCCTTGTGTCTTGTAGTTTGTACTTTGATTTATTTCATTGCTTTATTATATCCCATAATTCTAAGGTTTTGGGAGGCGAGATCCTAAGGTTTTTATGCAACGCTCCCAACAAAGTGGTATTAGAGAGTTCAGGTTAGTTGAATAGAGTGGGATCAGTTTTGAATTATGAAAGGTGGGTCATTAAGGATGATTAGTCTTAATGTTCTAACCGAACCATATGGAAGGCTAAGATGAAGGACTTGCTTTACTGTAAGGATTTGTATGCTCCAATCCTATGCATATCAGCAAAGTCTAAGGATATGTCAGATGATGATTGGAACAAGTTGGACCAGAAGGCGGTGGAGTTTATTAGACAATGGCTGGACGATTCCATATTCCACCATGTGTCTACGGAGACCTCAGCCGCTAGTCTATGGCTGAAATTGCAATGATTGTATGAGAGGAAGATAGTTGGCAATAAGATTTTTCTGATAAGACGACTTGTGAATCTCAAGTTCAAATATGGTGGTTCTGTGGCTGAGCACATAAATGAGGTCAGCAACATATTGAACCAACTCTCCACTATGAAGATAGTCCTTGATGATGAACTACAGACTTTACTATTGCTTAGCTCATTGCCTGACAGTTAGGAGACATTAGTGGTGTTTCTAAGTAACTCCGTGCCAGACGAAAACGTGTCCATGGAAAAGGTAACTAGTTATCTCTTCAATGATGAGATAAGGAGGAAGTCTCAGGGGTCTACTTAACAAGAGGCCCTTGTGACAACAGAACGGGGGAGAGAAAAGAATAAAAAGAGCGGGAAGGCCCGAGATTAATCAAGAGATAAGTCAAATACCAGGAAGGATGTTGAATGCTGGAATTGTGGCAAGAAGGGCCACTACAAGCATGAATGTCATAAGAAGAAAAGTGATAAGAAAGGAAAAGGAAAGGAGAAGGAAGAGGAATCAGACTCCACTGCAATCACTTTAGATGGTGACGTTGTAATTATTCTTTCAGCAGATCATGATGTTTGCCTCATGGCTACGAGTCAGGACACCGACTGGGTGATGGACTCGGGAGCCTCGTTTCATGCGACTCCATGCAGGAAATTCTTCACAAGGTACATGTCAGGTGACTTTGGGACCTTGAAGATGGGAAATTTTAGCGTATCGAAGATCGTAGGGGTCGGTGATATTTGTGTGAAGACTGATGTGGGCTGCACATTGGTTCTCAGGGATGTGAGGCACACTCCAGACCTTCGCCTCAACTTGATGTCAACGGGAAGGTTGGATGATGATGGCTATGAAAGTCATTTTGCTGGTGGGCGCTGAAAACTCATCAAAGGTTCTTTAATCACAGCCAGAGGGAAGAAGTGTTGCACCCTTTACAAGGCAAGTGCTAGTTTGTACAAGGGTGGGTTGAACGCAGCAGAAGATTCAGTTATTGACATGTGACACAGGCGTCTAGGCCACATGAGTGAAAAAGGGTTTCAGCTATTAGCAAAGAAGCAGCTCTTTCTAGACATGACAGGTATACCTCTCAAAACCTGTATTGATTGTTTATCAGGAAAATAGCATAGAGTTTCATTTGTTAAAGTTGCTTCTCATGTTAATAAATTGCACGCATTACATTTGGTTTATTTAGATGTTTGTGGTCCTATGAGGACAAAACCTTAGGTGTGGCATTGTATTTTGTCTCTTTTATCGATGATGCATCTAGGAGGGTTTAGGTTTATGCTTTGAAATCCAAGGATGAGGTCTTTGGTGTGTTTAAAATGTTTCATGCTATGGTCGAGAGAGAAACAGGCAGATCATTGAAGTGCATCTACACTGACAATGGTGGTGAATACATTGATGACTTCTATGAGTATTGTAAGTCACTGGGTATATGACATGAACAGACGGTTTTCAAGACCCCTCAGCATAATGGTTTGGTTGAGCGAATGAATCGCACCATTGTAAAGAGAATCAGATGCATGTTATCCCACGCAAAGTTTCCCAAGATGTTCTGGGGAGAAGCAATGCACACGACAGTATATTTGATAAACATGTCTCTATCAGCCCCGTTGAATGGAGAAGTACCTGAGAAGGTGTGGACTGGACAAGATCTATCGTACAGTCATCTCAGGGTGTTTGGATGCAGGGTATCTGTTCACATACCAAAAGACGAGAGGTCCAAGCTCGATACGAAGATCAGGCAATGTGTGTTCTTGGGGTATGGTGATGAAAAGTTCGGCTACATATTGTGGGATTTGACCGAAAAGAAGCTCGTCAGGAGCAGAGATGTGGTTTTCTTTGAAGAACAATGTATAGAAGACATTTGTAAGCCAGAGAAGACCCAACCTAGTTCAGGTGAGCCAGAAGACATGGATCTGGTTACTCCTCATGTGGTGCCTGATAACGGGAGAATACAGTAAGGTGTAGGGGATGAGGGAGTTCCTACAAAAGATGGACCGAGGGAGCAACCCCCACTTGATATACCTGTTGAGCCACAGGTGATGAGGTCATCTAGGCACAGGCATCCATTCAAGAAGTACTCGCCGCATGAGTACATTATGCTCACTGATGGGGGAGAGTCAGAAGATTATTCTGAGGCCCTAGCCGATGAGCATAAGGGAGAGTAGTTGAAAGCTATACAAGAGGAGATGGAATCCTTGTATAAGAACCACACCTATAACATGGTGAAATTGCATAAGGGTAAGAAAGCTCTGAGCAACAAGTGTGTGTTCAGAAAGAAGATTGAGCAGAAGAATTCACAGACGAGGTTCAAGGCCAGACTTGTGATGAAAGGATTTGGTCAGAGTAAAGGTATAAACTTCGAGGAGATATTCTCACCAGTGGTGAAGATGACATTCATACGGGTGTTGCTTAGGTTGGCGGCTAGCATGGATCTAGAGATAGAGTAGTTAGATGTTAAAACTGTCTTTCTCCATGGTGACCTGGAAGAAGAGATCTACATGCACTAACCAGAGGGGTTCGAAGTCAAGGGCAAAGAACATATGGTGTGTAAGCTAAGGAAGAGCTTGTATGGGTTGAAACAAGCTCCGCGGCAATGGTACAAGAAGTTTGACTCGTTTATGTTTAAGCATGGATATGACAGAACGAGTCGGACCACTGTGTGTTCATGTACAAGTTCTTATATGATGATTTCTTAGTTCTGCTGTTATACGTTAATGACATGCTCATCATGAGTAAAGACATCAAGAAGATTGACAGGCTAAAACAAGAGTTGGGCAAGTCATTTGCAATGAAAGACTTGGGCCCAGCTAAACAGATCCTAGGAATGGAGATAACTCATGACAGAAGCAGCAAAAAGCTTTTGTTGTCATAAGAACGGTATATTGAGAAAGCCTAGAGTGGTTCAATATGAATGCAGCGAAGCCGGTCAGTACTCCACTGGATGGTCACTTCAAATTGAGCTACAAGCAGTGTCCGAAGACAAAGGCAAAGGTGAATGAGATGAAGAAGATACCCTACGCGTCAGCGGTAGGAAGTTTGATGTATACTATGATGTGTACGCGCCCAGACATAGCATTGCGATTGATGTTGTCAGCTGGTATCTTACCAAATTTGTCAAAGAATATTGGGCAACGGTGAAATGGATACTTCGGTATCTAAGCGGCTCATCCAAGTTAAGCCTATATTGTGGTGATGGAAAACCTATGTTAGAGAGCTACATAGATGCAGATATGGCAGGTGACATAGACTCCAGGAAGTCAACATCGGAGTTCATGTTCACGTTTGCCAAAAACTTGTTCACACCCTAGGTATAGGATTGCGATGTAGTAATAAACTCGGTAAGACCAAGGTTGAATCCACAGGGACTGAACCTTGTACGTAATTTGAAAGTAACTTGAACTAGAATTAGGATAAGATGTAATCTAAATCAAGGATATTTAAGGGAATAATAATGAAATATTAATCTAAAACTTGTAGAATTCAAAGGTGGGAAACTAGGGTGCCAAGGATCCACTTGTAGAGATTAGGGAGATCTATGCTTGATTCATAAACACAACTGGAATCAGAGTCCTACCTTCATCCAGATGGAAGATAATACATTAAAAACAACTATGAACATCCTTTGATCTAGTTATCAATAGATAAGATGTATGAGAATTAGAATTGATTCCATCACAAGGCCATGCCCATGAGACAAAGCAAACAACAGAATTTAGCCAATCCACAACCAATCTAAGAGAGTTATGAATGTTAGGAAGGATTTTGTCATCCAACCATGCCCAGGAGACGATGGTGAACAACTAAGCCTCCTATCCTCATAATCATAATAATGAAAAGGGCATACTCAAAGCTATTGCAGAGCTATTGTAATTTAAGTCACAACAAACCATTAAAAACTAAAGTCATTCCTTATAATCAAACTAAAATCAAAATCAGTTCACGAATCAAAAGGCATAAACAAAAAATCTCTTATCACGCTACAAGCTTCACCTCTTAGCCCTAGCTAAGAGTTTTAGCTCATCCTCAACATGATGAGGCTAAAAATCTCTTAAAGGAAAGTTCTAAACAAAACCATAAAGAAAAGGAAAAGAAAACTGAAGAGGAAGGGAAGGAGCTCCCTAGCCCTAGGCCCAAAAATCTCTCTTTCTTCACGTGTGCCAGGATGCACCTCCCCACGTTCTCCCTTTCCTTCTTATAGCATGTGTGAGGCGATGGATGGAAGGCTGGAGTCGGAGGAAAACTTCATGCGGAAGTTTTCTTTACGCAGCAGAGAAACGCAAAACTTCTTACATTTGGCAAATTTTTGGGACAGCTGTACAGCTTGTCCTTGGTATCTGCCACCTTGGTGATGGTTAGCCCCACCTTAGTCTTTATCTGGATGATCCAGATCGACCATCTGATCACTGCCATGATCGCACAATGGCCGTGAAGATCCAGTTTTCCTGGACGCAAGCCATGCGCACGAGATTGCGCTGACGTGTTCGGTGTACCCCATAGTGATGCTTTCGGAGAAATCCACCCCATCCATTGAATTCCTGGCACGATTTCAGTCAAAAGGGGTGGTTTTGGTCGAGTTTGGTGTAGCCCACTGTATCAAATCTTTTTGTCGTCCATCCTGCATTTTCCAGTGATCCACGTGTGTACACGTGCATGAGACCCAAATATCCTCATGGGTATGGTCGGTTTTTGCTGCCGGAACAAATGGACAGTTCAGATCACCGAAATAGTCCACGGTGGTGGACCAGAAAAGCTCACAGCGGACATCCGTTCGCTCTCTATTGCGAGAACGTGAGAAGGGTCGGGTCAAAGACTGTTGACCGACTTGGCTGGCTCGGTGCAGCGTAGGAATGCACTCGCACGACCCCAAGTGGGGTCCACTGTGATGTTTATGTGAAATTCACTCTGTCCATCCATTTTGCCACCTCATTTAAGGGGTTGAGACCAAAATTGAAGCATATCCAGATATCAGGTGGGCCCTAGATCAATGTTTTATGGGCTGATCTATCCTTTGGGTCACTTCCACAAGGATCCAATGGCTGAAATTCGACATATACGGTTAATTTAGGGTCCTCAGGCTAGATATAAAGTTTTGAGCCAAATGGATGGTGGGAACCCTGTGATCTTGCATTCAGGACGACTTTCAAGCCCCTTTATCATGAATTGCTTGATTTTCTCAGATCTCTGGCGTGTAAATTCTTTGATCTCAGTCTCCTGAGATCTGTCCCTTGCCCTTGGTGATTTTTTAGCGTTAAATTCATGCTTTTAGTACCATTTTTCTGTCCAGGCTCCTAAATTCACCTTGCAACATAAATATGATTAAAATAGGACATTAAACAATATCATGTACGTAAATCAGGTAATAATTGGGGTCTAATTTGCAATATTTGACCCTCAACATAGGGGGAGCGGTCTCTTGGCAGAGTAAGCTACAGAAGGTCGTAATGTTCTCAACGACAGAGACCGAGTAAATTGCGGTCACAGGTGCATATAAAGAGATGCTTTGGATAAAGAGGTTCCTACAAGAACTTAGCCTAAAACGGGAGTAACACGTGGGCTATTGCGATAGTCAAAATGCTATACACTTGAGCAAGAATCCAAGTGAGCACTCCAAGGCGAATGTTCACACCCCAAGTATAGGGTTGTGATGCAGTAATAATCTCGGTAAGACCGAGGTCAAATCCGTAGGGACTGAAACCTGTATGTAATCTAAAAATAACTAGAACTAGAAATAGAATAAGATGAACCCTACATTAGAAGAAAATTAGAGAAGAATGGTGCATAATTTAGCTAAAAACTTGTAGAATTCAAAGGTGAGAAACTAGGGTGCCAAGGATCCATTTGTAGAGATCAGGGAGATCTATACTTGATTCATGAACTCAACTGGACTTCGAGTCCCATCTTCATCCAATTGGAAGATATACCATGAAAATCAATTCTGAACTTCTTTTGATCTAGTTTTCAAGAGATAAGAGGGATGTAAATTAGAATGGATTCCATCACAAGACCATGCCCATGAGACAAAGTAAACAACAAAATTAAACTAATTTACAGCCAATCTGAGAGATGTATGAATGTTAGGAAGGATTTCGTCATCCAACCATGTCCAAGGGGCGATGGTGAACAACAGGGCTTCCTAATTGCATAATCACATTAATGAAAAGGACATACTCAAAGTCATCACGGATCTATTGTAATGTAAGTCACAACAAACCATTAAAAACTAAAGGTATTCCTCAAAATCAAACTAACATCAAAAGTAATTCAACTAGCATGAATCCAAGCCGTATGGATCACCTATCACGCCACAAGCTTCACCTCTTAGCCCCATCTAAGAGGTTTAGCCTAACATGATGAGGCTAAAACACTCTAAAATTCAAATAAAATAGTAAAAAAAAAAAAACAAACAAAAAGCCTAAACTAATCTCTCTCTCTCTCTCTCTCTCTCTCTCTCTCTCTCTCTCTCTCTCTCTCTCTCTCTCTCCACTCACGTCCACCCCACTAGAGTCAGTGGAACTCTTTCGCACAAGCGTCGGTTCAGCAAGTCGGTGGAAACAGAGAGGTTACGCAGTGAAAATGCAAACCATGCTTGCATTTGGACTGAATTTTGGGACGAAAGATCGTCCCAAACTCTAATTTATTTCCATGGTTGGGGTCAGGACCCCCCTCCACATCTGCTGGACAGATCGGATTATCGATCTGATCATCCCTTTGATCACACAGTGGCCCACTACGGCCGGACTTCTCGGGCGATCGCAAAACAGAGCCTGCGTATTCCTTTACGTTATGAAGCTCGTTGGGCCCATTATCAATGTCTTCATGGAAATCCACTCCATCCATTAGCTTTCCCTTGAAAAACCATTAGGGAAGGGACGGTTTTGGATTGATTTTGGTGTGGCCTACAGACCCTTTTACTCCACCGTCCGTCCTCCGTTTGGGTTCTTCAAATACATGAAACATCTAAATAAATCAGGCCGCGGGTGAGGGTAGATAATGAACGGTTCGGATCATCCACCTACATGATGATGGTGGCCCACTTGCACCCGACCGCAGGTCTCTGTTTCTCTATTACGTAGAGAAATTTGAATTTGGAAGTTGCGGTCAAAGGTAGTTTGACTGCTCTGGTCGGCTCGGTGCATTGCGAGATTACATCTGCTATGTACACCATCCACATGAAGTGGGTCCCACCTTGATGCGTGTGAGAAATATTCTCCCTCCATCTGTTTTATCAGCTCATTTAAGCGATTGAGCCATCGTTTGAAGCATATCCAAATTGTAGGTGGGCCCAGAATTAACGGTTTATGGGTTGATTTGTCAGTTGGGCCACTTCCAAAGGGATCTGAGGGCTGAAATTCGACGTGTCCAATTAATTTATGGTCCTCATGCCAAATATAAAGTTTTGAGTCGAATGGATGGTAAGAACCTTGTGATCTTGCATTCAAGACGGCTTTTAGGCATCTTTGGCGTGAAATACTTGATTTTCTCGAATCTCGGCAGTGCAAATTCTTCGATCTTGTTCTCCTGGTGTCCATTCCTTGCCTTGGTGACTTTCAGAGCGTTAAATCAACGCTTTTAGTACCCTTTTTCAGTCCGAGGTCCTAAATACACCTTGCATCACAAACACGATTAAAATAGGGTATTAAACGGTATCATACTCGTAAATGTAGGTAATAACTGGGGTCTAATATATAATATTTGACCCTCAACACAACTCTCAACTAGCATTTTGCTAGTCCCGAGCAAATTATGTGAAAAATAAGTTGAGAATTATATGACAATTTCTATAAACTTAAGTGATTTTTTAAAACAATTTAGGTACTAGAATTCTAAGATTCATGAATGTTGAATATTAATTTCTCTTAGACTCAAGCGTCGGTTCATAATCAAGATTAAAGTATTAATCCATCAATTAGTAAAAATTATAAACATTAGGATCCATGAGTGTATCATGTAATCTCGGCTTATCATTAAGGTTCACTTCTCTACTTCATGATATCTTTGGTAACCAATAAGAGAATTCATGACAACCAAAACCCACCTCATTGATCATCCTACCAACTTTTGATTTTTCAATTAAAAATGACGCCAAGGAGGGGAATCAATTCTTCACCTATAAGGAGCAAACCTATGGTGAAGACCAGTCACCCGAACCTTTCCGAATGTCCACCTTGGGGAATTGAATCTTCACCTATAGGGAGCAAACTTATGGTGAAGACCATTCACCCAACCTTTTCAATTCTTCTTTATAAGCTGGTGGTAAAATTTCTCAGGCTGGTTCCTTTCATGCTTACTGTTACCAAGTTAATCCTTCAATATCGAACTGAAACCTCAATGTGTAAGCGAGATGTGACATGTGAAATCATGACTCCATCAATGTTTAAAACTTCTAATCATGGATTAATAATTCAAATTCAACTGTGGATTATAACAGATGGCTAAATCCAAGAGACGTAAATCCCCAACACTCCATGTCTTATAATTCTGAAACAATGATGGCCGTCAAAATCACTTTGAATTCACAAGAATTTTCAAAAGAATCATAAAAATTTTCACAATTTTGCTCAAGACTGAGAAAACACTGATTAGGTGACCTAATCACCCACTCCCAACCTGAAAGCTACATTGTCATCAATGTAAAAGAAATAAGCATGTAATGCACATGGGACAACGAAAGTAAAAGAGGAGTGATGGAAAGATAGTACCATGACAAAAGGAGCAAGAGGTTTTCCAAAGATCTCAGCGCGAGAGTGAGTCAGCACAAGAGGGAAACCAACAAAAGCAAACTACCCTAAAACAATGTAGAAAGGAAACTAATCTAATGGCATAAAGTCGTCTAACCTAGAACGAAATCAAGTAAACTATCCTATTCCTATGAAAGCGAGGGAAAAAAAAACTACTCAGTCATGCTGCAAAGTTCTTCTTCCAGCCAATATCTGGATAAATTTCTCAATAGGTTTCTCAACAAGATCATCCAAAAGCTCTTTTTCCAATAAGCTTGGATGCCCTGGAGCATGACTTTCCAGAGAAACTTATGTACCTCATCAAAAATTTGTCGTTGATTCGCCTGAGGTATCCAAAGTATATATGATTCGCTTGTGACTGAAAAAGTGTCAATGTTAGTACTCAATAGTGAATTGGAGACTACATGTAGATAAAATTCAGAAAAAATCTCAGGAAGTGATGTAGTCTCAACACATTCCGAAGTTCCAGACTTCGGTTCCACTGTCAGCTCCTCCTCCTTTAATGGTAAACAATCAGGATTTGTGGAAGAAGGGGCTTCAGAGCAAGGGTTCTCTTGGTTCGTGACAACTACCGAGGTACTGTCTTGCGAGGCATCCACTATTTCTTTAATCATAGGATCATTCAAATCTGAAAAGTGTGCCAAGCAATCGTCCAAAGAATTGGAAAATTCAGCTAAGAGTGACTTCTTTTCTACACTGAAATTTGTAATGAGATGCTCAAAGACTCCATCGTCCTTAAAAGTAGATGAAGGTGTGCTCTCTTGCTCCAACCCTGCATAAACAGATTGAGGGTCAGTAGATGAAGTATTGATGTGAGGACTCTATTCATTGATATTACTCAAAAGAGGCATTGAATTGTCAAAAGTGTACAGTTCAGATGGTAACCTTAACTGGGTGGTTTCAAATTCTAGAGTTATATCAAGCAAATCGTTCGTCTCTCGAATCATATCATCATTCAATTCAGGGGAGTGGTCCAAACATGCATCACAAAGGTTAGAAGGTTTAGTTGAAAGTGGTTCATCCTCCATATATAAATCAGTCATGTCGGATAGGTGGAGTAGATCACTATGGTTGACAACTTCCTGAACCTCTTGATCATTAGTAGGGGCCACACTTGAGATGGAATTCCAATACTTATCATCATCTAATTCAGTGCAGTATACACTTGGGATGGGATCACTTTCTTCACATTCTGTTCCTATGTTTGGTTGAGGTTCAAATAAACTAACCTTTATCTCATCATTGAAATCTTATGTGTCATGTGAGTGCAGTATGTCACTACCATTATATTCAAAAGACACCCACGTCTCTTGATTATTCCTTTGGACAGTCGTCAAGATTGACTTATCGGGAAATTGAACCATATGCTCATTAATGGAATCTAACTCCTCATTTGTAATTTCAGTTTCTTCCACAAGCAAGCTATGATCACTTTCTTCACATTGTGCTTCTAGATTGGGATGAGGCTGGGTAACCTAGCCTCTTCATTCTCCATAAGGTGTGACTGAATTATTGTAATTGAGGATTTAAGAAATTCATATGATTGTATGACAAGTTGATTGAACTGCTCTTGTGCTTTCATGAGTTTCTGAAGTGGATCCTCTTGGATTGTTTCTGATTGGGTTTCAAGGGTAGAGGACCCAAGAGAATTATCACTATGATATATTACTGGTTCATCTTTCCAACATTGATGTTTCCACTGGTTATAGTCATACGGATCATAGGTGGGAGAATCTGATGGTTGGTAATACTTATTATCACTCATAATATAATCACGCATTATTTTCTTTTTATCGGATGGGTGATAATAATTCTCACTTTCATAGTTATGATAACCCCAACACTCACGTACTGTTTGTGGGGTGTAATTGTTCTCCCGTATATGATCGCGTAAGGACTTCTTAACCGATGAAGCGTTATACTCTGGTCGGTTCTCGATGATTGTTTCAGGAAAATTTTAAGACATAGGTTGATTTATATCATAATCATTATACATACCTTCATACGTTTTTGCATGCTCAAAAGTTTTTGCATGCTCAAAAGTTATCTCAGCATATTGACGCTCTCACTCCTACATATACATGGTGAGACCCTAACTCTGAATCTAATCCGAAAAGAAAATAAAAGAAAAATCCTATAGCAATATGGAAAGTAAGAGGAGGAAAAGTTAGAAGGAAGTTACCAAATGAGAAGTTCCTATGTTAAGATCCTGCAAAAGAAAACAAAAGAGTTTAGTTTATAAAATAGAAAGTCTAAAGTTACAAAGTTCCTACAATTGAAATAGAAAGTTAGTTTCTAAAAAGGAAAGTTCCTATACCCTAAAATGTTAGTTTCTAAAATTTAAATAAATCCTAGAATAAATTTTTAAAAAAAGTTCTAAAAATAGAAAATAAAACCCTAATCCTAGAAAAAGTAGAGAAATTAGAAAGGGATTACCAAAGTAGAAGTTTATGTCACGATCCTACAAAATAAGGAAAACATGTTAGTTTCTAGAAATCAAACAGAAAAAATTCTAACCTAAAATTAGAAAAATCCTAATCTTAAACTAATCCTAAAACTAGTTAATCTCAGAAAAACGTAACTGTCAATCCCCGGCAATGGCGCCAAAAACTTGTTCACACCCCAAGTATAGGGTTGTGATGTAGTAATAATCTCAATAAGCCTGAGGTCGAATCCACAGGGACTGAAACCTATACGTAATCTGAAAATAACTAGAAATAGAATGAGATGAACCCTAAATTAGAAGAAAATCAGAGAAGAATGGTGCATAATTAAGCTAAAAACTTATAGAATTCAAAGGTGGGAAACTAGGGTGCCAAGGATCCACATGTAGAGATCAGGGAGATCTACGCTTGATTCATGAACTCAACTGGACTTCGAGTCCCATCTTCATCCAGTTGGAAGATATACCATGAAAATCAATTCTGAACTTCTTTTGATCTAGTTTTCAAGAGATAAGACGGATGTAAATTAGAATGGATTCCATCACAAGACCATGCCCATGAGACAAAGTAAACAACAGAATTAAACCAATCTACAGCCAATATGAGAGATGTATGAATGTTAGGAAGGATTCCGTCATCCAACCATGTCCAAGGGGCGATGGTGAACAATAGGGCTTCCTAATGCATAATCACAATAATGAAAAGGACATACTCAAAGCCAACGCAGATCTACTGTAATGTAAGTCACAACAAACCATTAAAAACTAAAGGTATTCCTCAAAATCAAACTAACATCAAAAGTAATTCAACTAGTGTGAATCCAAGCCGTATGGATCACCCATCATGCCACAAGCTTCACCTCTTAGCCCTAGCTAAGAGGTTTAGCCTAACATGATGAGGCAAGAACACTCCAAAATTCAAATAAAACAGTAAAAAAACAAAAAAATAAAATAAAAAGCCTAAACTAATATCTCTCTCTCTTCACTCACGTCCACCCCGCCCCCAGATAGGATTGAATCCCCTTCCTTTCTTCCTCTCTCTCTTTTATATACGATGGAGGTCGGTTGGGAGTGCGTAAGGGCTGGAGTCGGTGGAACTCTTTCGCACAAGCGTCAGTTCAGCAAGTTGGTGGAATTAGAGAGGTTACGCAGCGAAAACGCAAACCACACTTGCGTTTGGACTGAGTTTTGGGACGAAAGATCATGCCAAACTCTGATTTGTTTCCATGTTTGGGGTCAAAACCCCCCTCTGCATCTGGTGGATGGATCAGATCATCGATCCGATTATGCCTTTGATCGCATAGTGGCCCATTGCGGCTGAACTTCTCAGGCGATCGTAAAACAGAGCCTGCATTTTCCTTTACGCTGTGAAGATTGGTGGGCCCATTATCAGTGTCTTCGTGAAAATCCACTCCGTCCATTAACTTTCCCTAGAAAAACCATTCAGGAAGGGATGATTTTGGATTGATTTCGGTGTGACCTATAGACTCTTTTACTCTGTCGTCCGTCCTCCGTTTGGGTTCTTCAAATACATGAAACATCTGAATAAATCAGGCTGCAGGTCAAGGTACGGTCGGTTTGGTCTTCTGAAGGTAATGAACGGTTCAGATCATCTACCTGCATGATGATGGTGGCCCACCTGCACCCAACCGCAAGGCTCTGTTTCTCTGTTACGTAGAGAAACTTGAATTTGGATGGAAGTTGCGGCCAAAGATAGTTTGACTGCTCTAGTCGGCTCGGTGCACTACAAGATTACATCTGCTATGTACACCATCCACATGAAGTGGGTCCCACTTTGATGCATGTGAGAAATCTTCACCCTCCATCCGTTTTGTCGGCTCATTTAAGCGGTTAAGCCAATGTTTGAAGCATATCCAGATTGCAGGTGGGCCCAGAATCAACAGTTTATGGGTTGATCTGTTAGTTGGGCCACTTCCATAGGGATTTGAGGGTTGAAATTCGATGTGTACGGTTAATTTATGGTCTTCAGGCCAGATATAAAGTTTCGAGCCGAACGGATGGTGAGAACCCTGTGATCTTGCATTCAAGACGACTTTCAGGCCTCTTTGGCGCGAAATACTTGATTTTCTCGAATCTCGGCCGTGCAAATTCTTCGATCTCGTTCCCCTGGAGTCTGTCCCTTGCCTTGGTGACTTTCAGAGTGTTAAATCAATGTTTTTATTACCCTTTTTCAGTCTAGGCTCCTAAATACTCCTTGCATCACAAACACGATTAAAATAGGGTGTTAAACGGTATCTTGGTCATAAATCCAAGTAATAACTGGGGTTTAATATGCAATATTTGACCCTCAACATCGAAGTGCATAGAGATTCAGTATCACTGGATCAGCGATACTTTGGAACAAAAGGTGTTACAGCTTGAGGAGGTCCACATGAATGATAATGGGTCAGACATGATGACCAAGGCATTGCTTAAGGGCAAGTTCAAGGTTTTGTAGAAACCTGGCTGGCTTGAAGAAGGTGAATTTCTCCTGAGTCGAAAAGGGGGAGATTTCATGGGATTTTCCTCTTCAGTTCAGAGGAGATGTAGTGCGGATTGGATGTCACAAATCTTGTCATTATCGCACAGCTCAACCAGTCGAGGGCACTGCTCAACTGGTCGAGTGGGCCGCTCGACCAGTCGAGCGGTGCTCGACTCAAAGTCCTGCAAGCACTAATTTTTAGCCTCAACCAGTCGATGGTCTGCTCGATTAGTCGAGGGTTATGCAGATTAAGTTCGAATTTGGTGTAGACTACGTAAATTTGAGGTGGTTTTCGCATAGGTGCGAAAAGGAGTTTCCTAAACTATAAATAGGGGTCTTAGGGTTATTCTAGAGTAATGCAAGAGTGTTTCCCAAAGCTATACAAAGGGTTTCTAAAGGGTTTTAGGGATATCAAAAGGTGAGAGAAAGAGAAAAGAGAGAGAGGAAGCTTGTGGAATGGAGGATTTTGCTCGTCGAGGTGATTTACTTCGCAGTCGATGTCACAGTGCTTCTACGTCCTCGTGATCAGTGAGATCTCTCCATTTTCATTATTCTCTTATTGTTCATCCACTCCTACATGAGTGAAGAAGGTTTGATCCAAGCAGTGTATGCTTGTGATTCGTTGTAACGCTCTACTTCGTAGTGAATTGTTACTCTGGACGAGGTCCCGTCGTTTTTACCTCTTTGAGGGTTTTCCACATAAAATTCCTTGTGTCATGTGGTTTGTTCTTTGATTTATTTCATTGCTTTATTATATCCCATAATTCTGAGGTTTTGAGAGGCGAGATCCTAAGGTTTTTATGCAATGCTCCCAACAATTGGGTATGGCAAAGCTACTTATTTCAACATCAGTTACAGTTTTACGGAGCTGGTGGATGCAAACGCAAGGTCTCCTTCATGACGGCTTGTAGATATGGGAGACGGGTGATGTTCGACTCTTCCACTTGTTGTCCTGAGCCAATTGTCTTCATGAGTTCCAATCGAGCGTTTGCTATACAATCTGGGTTGCGGAGCAACTCCGCCATGGCTCATTCTGCTACGGTTGAGCTTGTGTCGCTTCCAACAAGAAATATATCTTAATAATTGAAATTGCATGTATTTATAACTAAAGGAAAATAGAAAAAGAAATATATAAACTGGGGCAGATATGGGAATTGTAAGGTACAAAGGCATTCGACCATTAATAGTCCCTTGGTGGTTCTAAGTTTTTTAATAAGTGGGGCTCACTTTGCAATAATGTTGGCCATTGATATGATGATCTTCTTTGATTGATGGAATATGAGTTAAAGCTTTTCCATGTTGAATGGACGCAGTTGATTCATATCAAGGTGGGTACCACGGTAAGGGCCGCATCGTCTTGGGTGAGGCTGGGGTCCCACCTAATCTGCTCTGGTGGTGCCGACACATATATTCCAAGTCCATAGAAGAAAACCAGAACCTTGATAATGGCCAGCAATGTAGATTGCAAAACAGGGGCCAACAGCCCTGCCCCAATCTTCATCACGCTCGTGTTGCGGTGAAGGATTTAGACCACTTATTTAGTCTCGACAGCATTGCAAGTAATGTTTAGAGTTATTTCAACCAGCTCTTTGATATCTCTTCATCTCCCAATCAGTCTATTTTCCAAAGAATTCATCTTTAGATCTCGAAGGCAAGTAAGAAATCCAGAATCTCCTTTCTAACTGGACTCGTCCCCTGCTTCATCATCTGGGAGATTTGGATCAACAGAAATAATGCCTGTTTCGAAGGCCACATCATGTCAGAAAAGAAAATCATATCCAATGTTTCTCGCTGGTTGAGAGAAATTGGATTATCCATTCCTGAAACGGACAAGAACACAATGGTAGAAAGTATCATTCTTCAGACCTGAAAGATTACAAGCACCGACTTACCTCATGCAGGAAAACTCATCATAGTTAGATGGACAAAACCACCAAAAGATTGGCTGAAATTGAACATTGATGGCTCATCAAGAGGGAACTCAAGAGAGAGAGGAGGAGGGGGAGTTTGCAGGGACCACCTTGGCAGGATCATTTTTGCATTTCACAGATATTATGGGAATACCACAAACACGGTTGTGGAAGCCCAGGCCATGTTAGATGGAATAACAATATGTTCCAACCTAGGCCTTACCAACATCATTATGAAAACTGATTCTAAGATCATTGTGAATGCGGTTAAGAAGCCACATGCCCCCAATCCTTAGAATATTTGGAATAGGTCGGGAGCTATCCAGCATTATGGGCGGAGTCTCAACCTCATTTTTAGTCATATTTTCGGTGAGGGGAACTTGGTGGCTGACGCTTTGGCAAGAATGACAAGCGATAGTTGCCCAAATAGAATATTCAGAATTCGTTCGGACCTTCCGAGGTTAGTGAGGGGTGCTCTTGTTCTGGATAATGTTGGCCTTGGAGCCATTAAGTGCTCTTTATCAAGGCTCTTTCTTGCTGGCATCCCTCCCATTTCTGCTACGGTTTCTTGTTGTAAGGCAGCTGTTGCAGTTTGGGTTGGGTAGAGGATATGAAGTAGATTTTCGTCTGCCTTTTAGTTTAGTCGATCTTGTGGATATATGATAGGTGTAGTCCGAAATCTTTTTGTTGGGACCCACTCGAATAGTTATAAATTTCTCATGATTAATGAAATTCTTGTGGCATGAGTCCACTTCCCTTTTTAAAAAAATGAAAAATGGAGCGGCATCTAACAAATGCCCCTTTCTCTGAAGATATTAACTTAGGTAAGACAGTAGTCAGCCTGTCCGTAATGATTTTAGCAAATATCTTGTAGACACAGTTGCAAAGACTTATAGGCCGAAAGTCGAAAAACTTTGTTGGAGATGTCGTTTTAGGTATCAAACAGGTAAGGGACATTGTGAATGATCTGCGTAGAGACCCTCCCTGGAAAAAGTGTGTTACCGGTTTTAGGATGTTCGTCCCGACTATTTGCCAGCTGCTGGCAAAAAAGGCTCATGAAAACTCATCTGGGCCAGGCACGCCATCCTTTAGGAGCGCCAGCACCACACTCTTAACCTCTTCTATGGATGGAATAACCATAAGGTGCTTGTTATCTACATCATAAATGAGTTGTGGGATGACCTCCATGAGGTTTCCTGCCTGTGAATGATCCTCTGCCTAGAATAACTCAGAGAAATATTTCACTGCCTTTTCTTTTATTATACCCTGATCTACTGTCATTATCCCTGATTCCAGCTGAATCTCCCCAATACCAGCTCTTATAACTCTTTCTGTGGCTGACAGGTGAAAAAAATTTGTGTTGCGATTCCCTTCCTCGAGCTAGTTGTTCCGAGCATTCTGCTTCCAGAAAATCTCCTCTGCTTGTTCCATATGGGCCAACCTCTGTCTAGCTTCAGTTAGTGTTTCCTGGCTGATATCTTTCGTCGCGGTCTGCGCACGATTTTCCAACTCCTCTAGGTCTAGCTCAACTGATTTTAGCTGTTGAAAAACATTGCCAAACACATCTCTGTTCCATTCCTTTAGTGTTGCGCAGCACGCCAACAACGCAGTGAGCCTAGATCCAATCTCAGGCCTCACCCACAAACGATAAATAGGAAGAAATATAAACTAGAAATAGATCAAAGCATTCAAAACAAACCACAAGACAAGATATACGTGGAAAAACCTTAAACTAGGGTAAAAAAACCATGGATGCAAACTTCCACTATGAAGAACGAAGATTACAATGCAATATACTAACCTCTCCCTTGGAAGAACATAGAAAACCCTTTACCCATACCTTAGAATAACTTTCCCTTACTTTTCCAATACCTAAAAAAATCATAGGAACCCCTGTTTATAGTTTAGGTAACTCCCCTTTCCGCATCCCAGTTGTGAAAGGACTTGCGACACGAAATCTGCGCAAAATCGCGAAACAAATCTGCGTAACTACGACCGGTCGAGTAAACTGTATGACCGGTCAAGCGACCCCAACGACTGGTCGTGAATGGGCCACGACCAGTCGAGCACCTTGGGATCAAAAAATGATGCTCGCTGGACTTTGAGTCGAACCGGTCCACGACCGGTCGAGCCGGACCCTACGACCGGTCGAGCATGGTTCACGACCGGTCAAAGACGGTCCCAGATGTGGCTCCATATCTTAACAATCTCTTACTTGGAGACACATCACCTTAAACCTTCATCTTCTTCATCTAGAGTGCACCACCTCCCCGTCTTCAAGCCTGAAGACCAATCAAAGCTGAACAGAGCTTCAGCTTCTCCCGTGTAACCGCCTTGGTCAACATGTCCGTAGGATTCTCACTTGTATGAATCTTCTCTAAAACAATCGATCCATCTTCCAGTAACAAACGTATGAAGTGATATCTGATGTCAATATGCTTGGTCCTTGAATAAAAGGCTAAATTCTTAGCCAAGTATATTTCACTCTGAATATCACTGTAAAGCTTGCAATCTGCTTGCTTCTTACCCAACTCTTCCATGAAACCTTGTATCCATACCATCTCCTTGCACGCTTCTGTAGCTGCAACATATTCTGCTTTTATCGTACTGATAGATACTATCTTCATAGCGAGAGACCCAACCGATCGCAAAGATTACCCGCAGTAAAGACATAACCTGTAGTGCTTCTTCTCCTATCGATATCTCCTACCAAATCTGAATCCACGTAGCCTTGTAGCTTGATTTTCGATCCACCATAGCACAACCCTACATCCTTAGTACCTACTAAGTATCTAAGAATCCACTTCACAGCTTCCCAATGTTCCTTCCTGGGGTTGTTCATGAACCTGCTAACAACTTCCACTGTTTGAGTAATATCTGGACTCGTGCTCACTATAGCATACATGAGACTCCCAATAGCTGACGCGTATGAGACTTTAACCACGTAGTCTCGTTCCTCCTGCATCTTTGCACCTTGTTCCTTAGATAGCTTGAAGTGGCTGGCTAATGGAGTGTTAACCGGCTTAACAGCTCCCATATTAAATTGATCAAGTACCTTGGCTATGTACTCTGCCTGTGACAAAACTAGTTTCTTGTTTTCTCTATCATGCTTTATCCACATGCCTAAGATTTATTTTGCACTCCTAAATCCTTCATGGCAAATTCTCTAGACAGTTGTCTTTTGAGATCTGAGATGTCCTTCATGCTTGAACTGGCCACAAGCATATCATCAACGTATAGAAGAAGGATGATGAACGATGTATCAAACTTCTTCAAGTAACAACAGTGGTCTGCATGATATCTCCTAAAACTGTTTCCCGACATGAAACTGTCGAACTTCTTATACCACTGCCTCGGGGCCTGCTTCAGACCATATAAACTCTTTTTCAGTCTACACACATTGTTCTCCTTTTCTGGTACCACATATCCTGTCGGTTGATGCATATATATCTCTTCTTCAAAGTCCCCATGAAGAGAGGTTGTCTTAACATCTAGCTGCTCTAGATGTAAGTCCTCTGTAGCCACTATATTTAAGACCATGCGAATCGTAGACATTTTTACTACAGGTGAAAATATTTCAGTGAAATCGATACCTGTCTTTTGTTGAAACCCTTTCACAACCAGTCTAGCTTTGTAACGTTTCGAACTATCGTGCTTCTCCTTCAGTCTGTAAACGCACTTGTTATGAAGAGCTTTCTTACCCTTAGGTAGAGTAACTAGCTCTCATGTACGATTAGACTCAAGAGAGTCCATCTCCTCATCTATGGCCTACTCCCACTTAACCGTGTATTCGTCTGTAATGCCTCTTCAAAACACTCTGGTTCACCAGTATCTGTCAACAGTAGATAATGTAAGGAGGGTGAGTATCGGACCGTGGGTCTCCTCTCTCGAGTAAACCTCCTCACAACCGGTGTATACGGCTCTGCCTCATAATGCTCCTGTGCATGATCATCCTGCTGTAACACCCGTGTCCAATAAATCTTCCAACTCTACGAATTCCTTTTCCTCAAACTTATTTTCCTACGCACTGTCCTTATGCATCGCTTTTTCATTAAAAACTATGTCCTTGCTTCTGATGATTTTCATGTTTTCTGCATCTTAAAACCTGTAACCAAAATCATGCTGCTCGTAGCTTATAAACGTGCACCTCCTGCATTTTGCATGCAGCTTGATTCTGTGCTATGCATCAATGTGAACATATGAAGTGCAACCGAACACTTTGAGATGTGCAAGGTTCACTTCTTTCCCAGTCCACGTTTCTTCTAGTAGCCCACCATCCAATGGTGCTAAGGGACTTCTATTGGTGAGATATGCGGTAGTATTCATACATCTACCCAAAAGGTCTTAGACAACCCTGCATGTAACTTTATGCTCCTGGTGCGTTTAAAGATGGTCTTGTTAATGTGCTCAGCTACACCATTCTACTTGGTGTTCCTGGAATCATTTTCTGATGTTTGATTCTATTTGGTGCATAATACTCCTCAAATCTCTTATCACAGTACTCTCCCCCATTATTAGATCTGAGACATTTTACTGTTTTACCTGTCTCGTTTTCTACCATAACTTTTCACTTCTTAAATACATCAAATACATCTGATTTATGCTTTAAGAAATAGACCCACAGTTTTCTACTATCATCATCAATAAAAGTAACAAAATAACATGAGCCACCAAGAGATAATACCTGTGTCGGTCCCCACATATCAGTGTGTATAAGCTCCAACAGATGCGTCTTTGGAGCGCGCCCCGTCTTCTTGAAGCTTACTCTCTGCTACTTGTCATACATGCAGTCCTCGCAGAATTCCAAGTTAATAGACTTTAACCCTGGTAGCTTCCCTTTAGATAATAACACTTTCATCCTCTTCTCACTCATATGTTCCAACCTCTGATGCCATAACTGCCCATTCACTCCAGTTGATGCGACTGCGAGTGAACCATACGATCCTGAAGTCACGTATAAAGTACCTTCCTTCTTGCCTCGAGATATTACCAAGGCACCTTTTGTGATCTTCCAGGAATCACTGGTGAATGTCGTCACATAACCGGTATCAACCAACTGCCCCACCAAGATCAAGTTATATTTCAAACTCGGTACATGTTTGACATCCTTTAATTTCAAAAACGTTCCATCTTTTTTATTTACATGAACGTCCCCTTTTCCATCAATATTGCTCGGCTCATCATCACCTAGGTAGACTCTTCCAAAGTCACCTGACACATAATCACGCAGAACTTCCTTACATGAGGTGGCATGAAACGAAGCACCCGAGTCTATCACCTAAGACTCATTCCTCGCATCAAGAGACAAGATCAACGCTTCCGTGTCACTTTCCTCAGATAGATTTATTGAATCCTTCCCGCCTTGAGAGCTTCCTTCTTGTTTCTTGAGCACCTTGCAATCACATTTCATATGCCCCTTCTTGCCGCGATGCCAACACCCGTCTTTGTCTTTTGGTCCTTTAGACTTCTTCCTCGACTTAGAACGCCCGTATTTATTGCCTCCTTTGTTCAGCGATCTTCCTCTTCCTTCAATGTTTAGAGCATTCCCTGAATCCCCTGAAACTCCTGATGCCTTTCTTCTAGATTCTTCGCTGAGAATTAGACTGGACACATCATTAAATTTCAGTTTTGTCGACCCTGAGGAATTACTCACAGCAATCACCAAACCATCCCAACTGTCTGACAAACTGGATAAGATCAATAACGCCTTGACCTCATCCGAAAAAATAATGCCAACGGATTCCAACTGGCTCGTGACTGTATTGAACTCATTTAGATGTTCAGCCACCCTCCCATCATCTGACATCTTCATATTGAATAGCTGTTTCATAAGATGAACCTTGTTAGACGCTGAGGGCTTTTCATACATGGTGGTTAGGGCTTCCATTACTTCTTTTGTAGTTTTTACCTTGGATATATTGAAGGCGACGCTCTTAGACAAAGAGAGTCGGATCATTCCTAAAGCCTTCCTATCCAGTAAAAACCATTCATCATCTGTCATCTTTTCTGATTTCTTCTCTTTTCATCCTAGAGGAATATAGAAGTCCTTCTGATATAGATAATCCTCCATCTGCATCTTCCAGAAGGCAAAGTTTGAACCATCAAACTTCTCAATTCTAGTTTTCCCATCTTCCGCCATCGCTCTCAATAGAACTAAACCAATAACTCTGGTACCAGTTGTTGCGCAGCACGCCAACAACGCAGTGAGCCTAGATCCAATCTCAGGCCTCACCCACAAACGATAAACAGGAAGAAATATAAACTAGAAATAGATCAAAGCATTCAAAACAAACCACAAGACAAGATATACGTGGAAAAACTCCAAACTAGGGTAAAAAACCACGGATGCAAACTTCCACTATGAAGAACGAAGATTAAAATGCAATATATTAACCTCTCCCTTAGAAGAACATAAAAAACCTTTTACCCACACCTTAGAATAACTTTCCCTTGCTTTTTCAATACCTAGAAAAACCATAGGAACCCCTGTTTATAGTTTAGGTAACTCCCCTTTCCGCATCCCAGTTGCGAAAGGACTTACGACACGAAATCCGCGCAAAATTGCGAAACGAATCTGCATAACTACGATCGGTCGAGCAGACTGTGCGACCGGTCGAGTGACCCCTACGACCGGTTGTGAATGGGCCACGACCGGTCGAGCACCTCGGGATCAAAAAACGATGCTCGCTGGACTTTGAATCGAACCGGTCCACGACCGGTCGAGCCGGACCCTACGACCGGTCGAGCATGGCTCACGACCGGTCAAAGACGGTCCCAGATATGGCTCCATATCTTAACATTTAGGTGCTGCTTCACCTTTTTTATTTTCAACATCAGGTTCACCATAGGATGGCCGACATTTCACCTTCCCATGCATCCTTAATCACCCGAACACAATTATCATGAAGAAGTCACATTCGCTGAAATCGGAAGGGCTTGGCGGTTGATTGGGGCACCGTGAGGAACACCATCAGTAGAGGCGCATGATTGGAGCTCATTCGAGGCAGGTGCTTCATCTTAAACTAAGGGAAAAGATTTGCTCAATCCCCGTTGCATAACACCCTATCGAGCCTTGCACAAACCTGCGCATTTCCAGCTTGGTTTTTACACTAGGTAAACATGTTTCCAGAGAACCCCGCATCCATCAAACCTGCATTTTCAATGGCTTCTGCAAATTCAGAGGAGCTGTTGAGATCTTGGTTCCTGCTGCCTCGCCTCTCTGTGTTGGCTAACACCACGTTAAAATCTCCGCACACCGCCCATGGACTGGTAGAACTTCTCACCACATAAGCTAAATCTTCCCATAATTCCCTCCTTTGTATTATAGAACATTTAGCATATACAATGGAAAGATGAAAGGTTAGAGGGGAATTTTGAACCTGAACATTCAAAGATTGCATATGGCTAGATTTCTCTGCAATAGAAATGGTTAAACTATTCTTATAAAAAAACCAAAATTCCGCAGCATTGGAGAGAGTAGAGTGGAAACCGAGCTTTAATCCCTCCCCCACTCTTGTTTCCTCCCTTGCCATAGGCTCCAAAATAGCCAAAAACCAAAGATTGTGATTTCAAATTATCCTGCTTGCTGTCCTTATGGTAGATGTATTGGCTACACAACCGGCATTCCAGATTAAAGCACTACCCATCAGTAACATTGCCAGAATTAACAGCCCTTCTCTTCGACCTTCTCAGCACTACCCATCAGTAACATTGCCAGAATTAACAGCCCTTCTCTTCGACCTTCTCAGCACTACCCATCAGTAACATTGCCAGAATTAACAGCCCTTCTCTTCAACCTTCTCAGCCTCTCATTCCATTCTTCCAGTTCCGCCCTTTTTATCAATTTCGAAGACTTCCTTCCCCCTAAACGTTTCTTCCCTACTCTTGGTGATCTCCAGGGTTGAGCTAACTCTTCTGATCCATCCAATCTGATAAGCTGTTGGTCACCCTGGTAGCTTAGCGAATCCGTATCGTGATCTGTTATCGGGCTGTCACTATCTTATTCCCGTTGTTGCCTCCCTGTCGGCCCTTGTTGGAGATGGTACTACCCTTACAGTCGGCCCCCCTTGATGTATGTATTCTACATCCACACAATACATCCGTTTTGAAAGATCATTTTAGGGTATGAGTTTAAAACTGAAACAGATTTAGACCATACCATAGGAAACAATAGTGATTGACCATTGAAAACTTCTTGTGGGCTTTTTTTTTTCTTTTTTGGATCATGGTGATATTTGGTTTCTACCTTCATCCTGATCTTTTTGGCCTTCAACTGGTTGGATGGAAAATAAAACTTAGGGAACATTAAGATGGGGTGTAGGAAGCTTTTAACGGTGGAGCGTTCAATCACCACTGTTTCATGTGATATGGTCCACTTAGAATTTGGATCTGATTTGTTTTTGGGCTCATGATCTAAAATGATCTATAACATTGAAAGCATTTGGTACCATCCATATGTTCTCTGATAATGCCATTCATATAAGAATTCATTACCACTAAGATGGTAGGCATGACCACGTGGATCATGCTTAAAAATCAAGCTGATCTGTTCAGAACGTGGGCAGAAACTGTATGTTTCATCAAACTATCGGTTCTCTATCGATTCCATCAGGGTGGCCCATCTGATGAGCATACTGTTCCGTCCTTTTTTCCAGGTCATCTTCTCGGCGGGTTTTACCTTTTTCATGGAATTGATTTTCTTCACAAGTCACTGGTTGCGATGCTCGCAGAACGTCATCAGTTCATATGCGTCCTACTGTGTCGCACCTTACATGCCTTAACAGAGTGCCTGTACTCTGTTATCGTTTGGAAAAAGAATCCAACAAGTAGTGTAAAGCGCTGTGCTGCAACTTGGTATCAGGTCAACCCAAGCTCCAGTTCTGGTCAGGATGGGTTGTGTTCAGGGTCCTCCGTGTTGGGGGGACCATGGAAGCGTGAAGAGATGAATCAAGTGGAGTAATCTAATCGCACCAAGCAAGCATAAAGAGAACACAATGACTTTAATTTAGAAAAATATTTTCTGAAAAAAAAATGACTGTACAAAGCGACAAATAATCACTATGAAAGCAGAAAATTACAAAAGTTTAGAGAATACACGATCTGAACAAACTCAAATCAATCACCAGGCTACACCCTTGAAATCCTAAAACAAATTTGAAAGCCGTTAATTTTATTTTTTATTTTTATTTTTTCTTACACATGCACACACACCCCTATACACTCACGCTAGTGGAATTTCACCACATATGGGTACTCGAACCCTTGACCGGGAGTTGAAACTCCTGAGAGTCTACCACCCGAGCAAGAGTAAGGACCCTTAATACCTTGATACCTCCCAATCCCGATTATACCCAAATATATAGCCTTTGGAAGAGTTTCAATCGAAATCAAAAACATATCCCGCAGATTCGCAACCTTGCGCATATGTTCGATGGCACCTTCGATGGGACTTCGATGTCATTGAATCCACATCAATGTCATCAAAACTATCCAGAGACAAAACATGGAATCTCAAAAATTCTCAATTGCATTAAACCATCTTCACTGGCATCAAACTTGACCTTTGATTTCATCGAACACTCATCGATGTCATTGTAATAACACCTAATATATCCAGCAACCAATTGAAGGAAATCCAGAAATTCTCGATAGGATCGAACAACTGTTCAATGGCATCGAACGGTGCTCGATGGCATCAAATGATTTGTCGATGACATATTGACAAACTCCGTTTTTGAATAGATTTAGGACATCCAAAAACAACACTCCGATCGAGTTAGGTTAAGGTTGGAAAAATCCATTCTCCAACCCCATTTGAGATTGGGCTGGGTTCTAATTGAGCAAACTTGGATATGAGTTAGGTTAATTAAGTTGTGTTGGCTTAGGGTTGAGCATAAAGGAAATCAATCTGGTTAGGATCATATATCAAAAACCTGTAAACATGACTTTGACTCAATTTCCAACACGTCTGTGTCAACTCAAAGACTAAACTCGACTTGACTTGATATTTAAATAGTATATGCATTTACAAATTATGAATACAAAAACTGAATTAAATTATTGTGCACCAGTTGTGTGGCTTGTTGAGGGTGTTGCTTGACTCTCTTGGAACTTACCTTTCCCACTTTGATTTTGTCTGATAAAAAGCAATCACTAAAAGTGACTTGATTGGAGTAGTTTGAGTGAGTTGGAAAAAAAAAAAAATTCACACTCACCAACCAAGCCACTCATATGCATATATACAAAGTATTACAAGGGTAATTTTCTTTCTCATAAACATATCATTTTCTTTCTAAATACCTTTTTTATGCACAGAACTAACGAGGAGTTAATTCGGAAATTGACACCTCATTCACAGAGTCACCTGCCTGTGAATCGTAGTATCGGGGCCACTGGAATGTCCGGTTTCATTCTACTGGACACAATAAATGCAGGTTTTGAAGGCAATGGGAGAGTAACAGAAGAGCTATTGAGCATGAGAACAACCCTTGACATGGTGGGCCTATCAAACACATCTTCTTGAACACAGAATAATGCAATGTGGATGCATTTGGTCTCCTCACTTCTCGAATAGCATCCTCTTAGGCTCGAATCCAACAGCTCTAGAAGTGTTCCATCCTTCCAATTTCTACATACAAAACTTAAAAGGTCTTCCGCAATGCTTGAATCTGAGGAACAAGCGTTCCTCCGACCACTTACAATCTCCAGAAGTAGAACAACGAAACTATACACATCAGACTTCACCGAGAACTGCCCATGCATGGCATACTCAGGCGACATGTATCCGTAAGTCCCAGATATTCTCCTCGTATTGCCTTTAGTTTGGTCCACTCCAACAATCTTTGCCAGACCAAAATCTGAAATTTTGGGATTCATCTCTGCATCTAACAAAACGTTGCTAGCTTTGAGATCCCGATGAATAATCCTAAGTCGAGAGTCTTCATGAAGGATGTTGATCTGCAGGAACAGGATTGTGGCTGGTGGATAGGTGATCAGCTTTTTCCCTCGGATCTGGGACTTGAGTCTGGTGCGAGGGAAAAATGGGGCTTGACAGACGAGTCACTGGATCTGGCTGAAGTTCAGTAACACCTGGCAGGGTATGCTGAGAAGGGTTTTTAAGGAAGAATGGGGAGAGGTCTACAGACAAGTGGATCTCCGGATTCACTTGTCTTCTGATGTTCTCACCACAGGGAAAGGCATTCCAAGCTGCGACCACTGCATCTTCCTCCACAACTTGGAAGGTAGATCCTGACTTCAGCGGACTATGACCCTCTGAAAGGGCTCTCGATACACCTCTGGAGCGTTTAGGAGGTTTTGGAGGGGTGAAATAGGGTGGCTGAAAGGGCTGATTTAGTGCAGAGATTGGCCCCTGAACATGCCGAGGATTCGATCAATCGACATTCATGCAAAATTTGGGCGTTGGCCTGAGGGACAGGAGATGAAGCTGCAACTGGAGAGTTGGGAACACATGCTGAGTCATCAATGCTGGGGGGGAGTTTGATGCAGATCTCTCAATGTCTGCCTGGATAGGACTCTCTCTGGCTTGAAAGATGAAGAGATCATGATGGGCTGGGACTCTGGGAGAGTAGCAGTCACGTTCCAAGTAGATGGCATGTAGGTCCAGAGGGAGGGATTCTGGTGGGGCATTTCTACAAGCAGGTGGTTGGGGTTGTGAGGGGGTCTCAGCGACCAGAACACAAGCATCTAGGCTACCTCTCGCTGGGTTGGAAAAAGAGGCAGCATGAAAGGGTTGGATTTCTGCTGGTTTGGTTCAGGTATTTTTCTGGTTAGGGGGAATATGGGGATGGTGGAATGTACGTTCGACCCAAGCCCTAGTGGAAAGATCATTTTCTGTGAACCTCTGCCTGGTTGAAGAATTACTCTTACTCTAGCCTTTATCTGCTCCAAACCCAGAGTCGAGCTTAGTGAGTTGGAATTTGCCACCCAACTTACATCCCTAGTAGAGGTGTATGTTGGGCCCAATGTGAGACATCCTTATTAAGGCCAAGGCTAAAAAATCAGCCCTATCTACAATTTTGGTAGGGGCAGACCAGAAAAATGGAAATGTGGATGCACACAATGGAAACATTTCATATGCCGAGGGGCCTAATATAGATTTTATAAACTAACTCATTAGTTACAAAGCTGCATTTTGCCAAGGCTAGGGGACAGCTAAAAAAGTAACCAGATTCAAAAGTTGGGTGGATTGTATGTTGAATAATAGGGGCTGGATGAAGGGGGAGTTAGGTTTGGGGAATTATTTATAATAACAGCAGAAACATCATTTACAAATGTCAGTTTATTAACCTCTATATGATTGGTTTTTCTGTCCAAAAAGAAATGGTAGGGTGTTTTCCATTAATGGCAAGAGGAAGAATCATTTAGGAATAATCAAAAGAAAGAGATGTGTTTTTGGCATTTAGCAAAAGGGAAAGGTGGTATATGTCAAATCCTAAGTTAAAAAACCCTGAAAACTTGACTCGATATGAGTAGATTCGGACCAACTTGAAGACTCTATCAAGTCTTGAAATTACATGACTCAACACTTAATAAAACTATTAAATTAAAAGGAATATTCATAAATATTTTAAATCACTAAATAACCTAAATAGAAAATGATGACAATGGAATCATATTTACTGTACTATTTTAATAGCCTGGTTCTCTAACTTGAGGTTTGGTGTTTGAATTTTACCCCCACATGATATTTTAGTAAAATCATTGCTGATTGATTTAGATCTCTCTACTAAAATTCTCCATTTACTGAATGCCATCAATGGATGGTGACTACCAATCTGTAATTTTTTAAATCACCTTAAAATTTTCTTCAAATAAATGATTTTTTTTTTTTTTAATTATGTGTAATTCGGTTTGCCTATTGTGTCTTCTTTTGCTCATATTCTGAAATACAGAGAGTTTCAAACATGAAAGCACTTACACAGGTAATGTTCAAAATTACAGAGTTGAAAATGGAGTTTTGCTAATTAAGATTTAGATTAATACACTGAAGAACTGATTCAACAATGAAACTCATTGAATTGGATACAAAATCAAACTATGCATGGCAGATTCCCTCTATTAAGAAGCTCCCTACTAGTTGTAGGGCATTTCAACCACTGCCTAAGGAAAATATAGCCCAAATCAATGTTGCAGAATCCAAGGGGAACAAAAGTTCATAGAGCAAATGTCTAGAATCATAAATACGTTACCATTTCAGCACCAGGAGACATCCATGGTGTGGCCTCAAGATTCTTGGCCCTATTTCATGATAGTTAACCACATATGTGGTGAAAATTCGAAATGAAACAAGACTTACTCATCTAGGCAATGCTAGCCATCTAGCATAGGGATAGCACAAAGAGGGGCAGCTAATTGTAGAGTGAGGCCGAACTTGGAGCTCATGTCCATATCATGTGGTATCATTCCATTGGGAAGTTTCCAGTCGAACGAATGCAGAAGAGAGGCCAACAATAGATGGACCATCCTAAATGCAAGTGGCAAGCCTGGGCAAATCCTCCGGCCCGATCCAAACGAAATGAGCTCGAAATCTTGACCTTTGAAGTCAATGTCACTCCCCAAAAACCTTTGGGGCAAGAAGGAGATTGGGTCGGCCCAAACGTCAGGATCTCTCCCTATTGCCCAAACATTCACTGGAACACAGGCGTTCTTGGGTATGGCAAAACCACTTATTTCTACATCCATTATAGTTTTGCGAAAAATGAATGGAATTGGTGGATGTAAACGCAAGGTCTCCTTCACAATGGCTTGTAGATATGGGAGACGGTCGATGTCTGACTCTTCCACTTGTTGTCCTGAGCTAATTGTCTCTGCAAGTTCCATTCGAGCCTTTGCCATACACAATCTGGGTTGCGGAGCAACTCTGCCATGGCCCATTCTACAGTGGTTGAGTTTGTTTCACTTCCAGCAATAAATAGATCCTGATGATTGAAACTACATCAATTTATAACCAAAGAAAAAGCAAAAATGAAATATATAAACCAAGCGCAGGAATTATACGGTAAACACGGTTAGCCTGAATTATAAGGTCCTAAGGCATTTGAACATTAACAGTCCCTTGATGCTTCCATTTTTTTAGCAAGTGGGGCTTATATAACTCAGTGATCCTGGCCGTTGATATGATGACCTTCTCCGTCTATGGAATATGAGTTAAAGCTTTTCTAGATTGGATTGTTCTATTCATCTAATCAGTGAATCATATTTTTTACCGATGTTCGATTTTTCCACTAAACATTTTCTGTTTTCTAATATGTAAATGTTCTATGCATCATCCATCCGCTGTGATTTCTTTCAATATCAACATTCAAGAAAACTGCACCATGAGCCCTGCATAGCACATCACGACATTAATCATGTGCTGATGCTCTGATGCATTGGGACCTATAATGCTTTGGTCAAATTAATATATTATGATGTTAGATGCAATCTTCGTATAGTTATATTTGGATGTGTCCAAATCTCATGTTGGAAAATATTTAGCAGAAACATGATCTTGCATTTTAATATGCCATTAAAACAAGACCCCACTGTGCATTAGATGGCATGTCAGCTCTCTTATTTTTATTTTCATTTATTTATTTATTTGAGAAAGGTGGGAGCTCACCGCCTGTAACTCTGTTTATCTGAAAATGGATGTACATGGGTTCGGGCACCGCAACCAATCAGGGTTCACCTATCATATAAGGCTAACCATCTGACTAACAGAGAAAATTTACAATAAAAGTCAAAATACCATCAACATGTTGATCTGAAAATGGATGTACATGGGTTCCTTCATTTTGTACAAAATCTAGAATATACCAACAATCCATGACTATGCCAAAAGGTCCTAGCTGCTATAGCTATGGATCAGGATAGAGGAACAAACACCTTAAAGAGCAACGACCACAGCAGATAAAAGAACTCGCTGCAAGATGGGGGTGAAACCAGGGGGGACTGCAGACAGCTAACGTAGCCACCTTACTACCCCACCAAAAGGTAGAGATAGGCACCACCTGCGACGATGAATACTGGTTTTGTGAAGAAAATGAAGGAAGACGGGAAAGGAAGAAATCGGCAAGGATGCACACATGTTTGGGCAGAGGCCAATCCACGCCTGCTAAACATTTTGCTTGATGGAACCAAGACCCAAGCTGTCAAGCATAGCTGCTCCTCTAACTTCACGGGGAAGATCAGCCCTGCTACTAAAAAATGTTTTGCCTAATCTAGAGCTACCCAGCCTGGCTAATCCATCAGCTACAGAATTAGACTCCCTTGGCGCATAAGAAAGCTGGATGTTAAGTATTCGAAGATTTTCCTTAGCAGTCACCCACTAATTCCAGATAGCCCGAGGCAGAGGGGAGTTGGAGTTAACGACATTTACCACCAACTTCGAGTCGCTTTCAAGTTGACGTTGTGAAAGCCAATGGCGCAGGGAGGGACATGATGAAGTTGATGACTGTCTTCCTCAAGGAATAACTACAAATCCACGGAGCAGTCTGGACTCATCACAGAGTTTTCTTGAATCCACGAGGGATAAAATCAGGAATAATTCATAATAAATTCAAAATAATTTGATTCATGGTAATAAAAAATGAAATCACAACCCTTTAAATAATGAGCTGAATGGTTTGAAGGGTTAGACATGGGCTGAATGTCTTGTTTGAAGTTTTCTTGCTATTGGTCCTTTGTTGTGGGTGCCGGTACGTCCAACTGAGGCTTGCTGATGGTGGGCTGATTTATTAGCATACCAAGAATTTGGTGTTTTTTTGCAGGATGCAGGGGAAGCTGTGAATGCAATTGTGGTAGCCTCTCTGTGATGGGGACATCTCGCGCACACGCGCACGCACACCACCACTCCTACGCACGTATGTACGCAGAAGGAGGATCCCATCATCGATCTGGCTCGATGACGACGTCCAGGGAGGGTCTCCTAGTTAGAAGACAAGTTTTGGTTCAGAAAAGTGGGTCCGATAGTCAAGAAAAGCCCATAATGGGATCTCATGATCGTGGCCCACTCGTCGGATTGATTTCATTTTTTAGATTTTACTTATTGTTATTATTTAGAACATTGTGAACGCTTTAGATTTATGTGTTTGGTTTTTATTTTAGTTTACTTCATCGCCAAGTAATAAGTTGCGCATATGGTGCGAATTTTTGGGGTATAGGGTTTTCTTATAAATAGGCACCCCTTGTAGCTTTTTTTGATTCATTGAAGATTAATAAAAATTCTGCGTTTTCCCACTCTCTGAGTTGTGAAGCCTAATTGGGTGCGAAGCCCTCCCTTCATCGAAGGGTTAACTACCGTGGTGCGAAGCCACATCTATCCCAATTCGCCCCCCATCCATCGCCATCTCTACTACCCATCTTCTATCATCCCTTCTTCTTATCTCACCCCATCATCTACACTTTGAATCAATCATCTATTGCAGCAATTCTCCTCTCCACATCAGAATTTCAAAATCTGGCCCTACAGGAGGGCTAAAACTTCAGCGGAGTACCACACACAAACCGTACATCAGATCGAGCTGAGATTTGGGGGTTTTGGAGTCCATCCCTGGCCGACCAGGGCCAAGGTGGCCTTTTTCTAAATAGTGGACCCCACACACGTGCGGCCGAGATCACACGCACGTTCGTCTAGGCCATTGTTGTTGTCCATGTGCGGGATCTTCTTTTGGCTCAGGTTTTTATCCTCTTTTATCCTCTCATAACCATTTTTTCATGAAACCTAGCCCTAAATTACGTTTTTCCTAAGTTATATGCCCTTTTTCTTACCCTACGGTTCCTTGATTTGAAATTGGTGAATCCCTTGAATTAGGGATTGATTACTATGCATGTGTGGATGATTATTTCTTATCTTTGAGTATCGTTTGGTTCATAATTTTTATTGATCTAACCCTAGCATGTGTAGGCCTGGACCCGCATAGATTCCCCTTAATTGAATGTTTGGACTTTCATGTGGGATATGAAATTTGTGTAATTGTTTCAACTAACGTGATCTAAGCTGATATTTAAATTCATGTCTGCATCAAATTTGGTATCAAAGCCTAGGGTTCTTGTAGGGAATTCATTACATGTTTAGGGTTTGGTTGTTTATGTCCATTACGCATCAATTCTCATCATATATGGTTGTTTAGAAGTCCATAAACCCGACATAAGTCAAAAATTTTTGTTATCCCCTTATTTGAATTATTTTAGAAATTAACTTAGCTTTTCTATTTTTAGGTTTAGAAACTTTCCTTTTTTGTTTTTTAGAAACTTTCTTAATCTGTTTTAGAAACTAATTTCCTTTCCTTTTTCTTTTTTAGAAACTAGTTTACTTTCCTTTTTCTTTTTTAGAAATTAACTTACTTTCTATTTTTAGAAACTTTCCTTTTTCGTTTTTAGAAACTAGGTTGCTTTTCTTTAAAAACTTTCCTAATTTGTTTTTATTTTTTTATTTTTTTTATAGAAACTTTCCTAATTTGTTTTTCTTAGAAACTTTCCTTTTTCGTTTTTAGAAACTAGGTTGTTTTAAATTTAAAAAAAAAAAAAAAAAAAAAAAAAAAAAAAAAAACTTTCTTAACTTGTTTTAAAAAAAACTTTCCTTTTTCGTTTTTAGAAACTAGGTTGTTTTTTTTTTTTTTTAACAAAAAAAAAAAAAAAAAAAAAAACCTTATATTTTGACAACTATATTGCTGAATTTTGGTTGACATCCTACACTAGACATGGAACAACTACTAGAGTCATTAAACAAGCTGTCCCAGCAGATCGAGTCTTGGGGTAAGCGCATGGAACAAAGCATAGATCAACGCCTTAACCAAGTAGAGGCCTCCCTCAGGACAAACCCCACCATTAAAGAAAATGTCCAATCTCAAGCAGGTGGCCAGGAGGATAGACCAATGAATGGAGGTAGCCAAGGAATCAGTCACGGGTATGCAACCGTGCACCCACCCCAAGAGGGGCATCAAAACCACTATTTTGAGTGGCACAACACGTACGGCCTTGTGGCTAGAGAGAGTGCCCCAGAGGCTAGAGAGAGTGCTCCAGAGGCTAGTATAGAGTTACCCATTGAGGCCATTCTGGTAGTAGATGAGTTTCGTGATGCCTTTCCTGATGATCTACCGGATGAGTCTCCCCCCAGGAGGGATATAGAGCACATCAGAACATGGGACACCGTAATACCTACAGCCGAGTTTACGTTAAATAGTTCTGTCAATAGGTCCACATGTCTAAGTCCTCGTGAAGTCGTTACTAGTTATAAACCTAGGAAACCTATTGATCTTGTCCCTATATCATTGTCCCATAGGCTGTCAGAGTCTGCAGAGTTTTTCGCGCATCACATTTATTCATGGCATCGAGAAATCAGGCAGAAGATCATGACTAGTAATGAACATTACACATTTTCTGCAGACTAACATAAACGTTTCAAAGGATTCAATATTGGGGACTCTGTGATGGTCCGCATCAGCCCGGAGCGGTACCCTCCGAGGGCCGTTCGTAAGTTACACACGCGTAGCGTTGGACCCTTCAAAATTATAAAACGAAATGGTCTCAATGTGTATGAGATAGATCTTCCACCTTCCATGAGAATTAGTTTCACATTCGATGTGGAGAATCTAGTTACTTTTCAGGAGACCACTGATACTTTGTCTGGCCCTTCGCCCACCCATCATGATTCCTCATATCTATCCCTTGAACCATGGCCCCTTCCTGACCAATTTTTTCATCATTTACCTCTCATACCCACTCTTCCTGACTTTTCTTTCCAGCCTCTATCTCCCATACCTACCCTTCCCGGCCCATTTCCCCAGCCTCTACGTTCCGTACCTACCCATCCCGACCCATTTCCTCAGCCTCTACGTCCGTACCTACCCATCCCGACCCATTTCCCCAGCCTCTACGTCTCATACCTACCCATCCCGACCCATTTTCCCAGCCTCTACCTCTCATACATACTCGTCCCAACCCATTTTCCCAGCCTCTACCTCCCATACCTATTCTTCCTAACATTTTTTCTCAGCCTCTCCCTCTCATACCTAACTTTCACACACCCAAAGAGGAAATAGAGGATATCTTGGACCATCAGATAGTTTCAACGTCGGACGACAGGTTTCAGAAGTACTTGGTCAAGTGGAAGTCACGCCCAGCTTCAGACAACACGAGGCTAACTACGGAGGATCTTCAGAGACTTGATCTTGATGTCCTGGAGCGGTTCAGGAGTTTTATTTCGCCAGTGGCGAAATCTTCGCAACCGAGGAGAATTGATGGGGACATCTCGCGCACACGCGCACGCACAGCACCACCCCTACGCACGTATGTACGCAGAAGGAGGATCCCATCATCGATCTGGCTCGATGACGATGTCCAGGGAGGGTCTCCTAGTTAGAAGATAAGTTTTGGTTCAGAAAAGTGGGTCCGATAGTCAAGAAAAGCCCATCATGGGATCTCATGATCGTGGCCCACTCGTCGGATTGGTTTCATTTTTTAGGTTTTGCTTATTGTTATTATTTAGAATATTGTGAACGCTTTAGATTTCTGTGTTTGGTTTTTATTTTAGTTTACTTCATCGCCAAGTAATAGGTTGCGCATATGGTGTGAGTTTTTGAGGTATATGATTTTCTTATAAATAGGCACCCCTTGTAGCTTTTTTGATTCATTGAAGATTAATAAAAATTTTGTGTTTTCCCACTCTCTGAGTTGTGAAGCCTAATTGGGTGCGAAGCCCTCCCTTCATCGAAGGGTTAACTACAGTGGTGCGAAGCCACATCTATCCCGATTCGCCCACATCCATCGCCATCTCTACTACCCATCTTCTATCATCCCTTCTTCTCATCTCACCCCATCATCTACACTTTGAATCAATCATCTACTGCAGCAATTCTCCTCTCCACATCAGAATTTCAAAATCTGGCCCTACAGGAGGGCTGAAACTTCGGCGGAGTATCACACACAAACCATACATCGGATCGAGCTGAGATTTTGGAGTTTTGGAGTCCATCCCTGGCCGACCAGGGCCAAGGTGTCCTTTTTCTGAATAGTGGACCCCACACACGTGCGGTCGGGATCACACGCACGTTCGTCTGGGCCATTATTGTTGTCCACGTGCGGGATCGTCTTTTGGCTCAGGTTTTTATCCTCTTTTATCCTCTCATAGCCATTTTTTCATGAAACCTAGCCATAAATTACGTTTTCCCTAAGTTATATGCCCTTTTTCTTACCCTAGGGTTCCTTGATTTGAAATTGGTGAATCCCTTGGATTAGAGATTGATTACTATGCATGTGTGGATGATTATTTCTTATCTTTGAGTATCATTTGGTTCATAATTTTTATTGATCCAACCCTAGCATGTGTAGGCCTGGACCCGCATAGATTCCCCTTAATTGAATGTTTGTACTTTCATGTGGGATATGGAATTTGTGTAATTGTTTCTGAACTAACGTGATCTAAGCCTGAAATCTTGCATATCATATTTAAATTCATGTCCTGCATCACTCTGTGTGAGTAAGCTGGTTGTTAGAGGTTTATTTTGGGGGCTGGGAGTTACCTGACTTGTTAGCTCTTGCATAAGGTGCAGCTGGAGGTCCGTCCCCTTTCTGTCCTACTTTCTTGTTTATCTTTTGTTGATTGGTCTTTCTTGGTCTGTGTTTTGTGTGGCTTCCTGTTTTTCCGTTTTCTTCTACTCCTAATTAAATTCTTTGCGTTTTTGAAATTATAGGTGTGGCCCCCCTTTTTGTGGGGCTCACTGAATAATTGTAAATTTGTGTCTTTCGCAACAAAGTTACAGGTGTTTTGCTCCCATTTTTCTAGAGAAAAAAATGGTTTGAAACTATTTTAAAAAATAATATAGCCAGAAATATTCATAGAGTTTTTTCTAAATCAATTGAAAAATAACATAATTAGGAGTTCTAATCATGTGGATTGCCTTGTTCTAATCCTCCATGATTAGCAACTTGCCACACAAGCACCAGATCAATTCGTTCCAAAAAATTTAAAAATCGACTAGACTCACATGAGTTTACTCCACTAGACCAAATTTTAAAGAAAATGGACAAAAAAATTAAGCTGGTCAACACGTAGTGCTGAAAAAACTTCAGAGAAACTCGCCTAAGTTTCAGAATCAAGTCGAATCATATTTTAAACTATGTTTCTGACCAAAAAAAAAAAAAAAAAAATGTGTCGAGGAAGTGAAATAGTACCGCAAGTACTGCCTTGATATCATGGTTGGAAAATTCGAAGTCATTCTTATCCTTATGATTGAGAAGCACATCGAGGAAATCATTTCTTCTAGGAGAATCAGATGATGTCGATCTAGATAATGTTCGTTGGGCAATCATTTCATCGAAAATTCTGTACAATTTTTTGTAATAACTAGTCGTGCGATGCCTGATGCCTTGTGGGTCGATCGACCTCAGCACTGAGAAATAGTCCCCTAGGTTCGTCCTTCCACTCTCTTTCATAATTTCCCAAACTACATCCTTGAATTCTTGTGCGGAATCGGAGTCGGGATCTACCAAATCTATAGAGAATATGGTATTAGAGATCAAGTTGAAGTTGGTAGCGAAGATGGCTTGGCCAATATGGACTGGTCTTCCTGCTAAGCAACGCTCATGCATGTGAATGATTAGATCTTGCACTTTGTTGCGGCGAAGGCTTTGGTTGGCTGCTAGCCTTGTTGTTGTGAACATTTGTGTATTGCATATCATCCGTAGCTTTCGGCAATGTGTTGTTGGCTGTGACCAGATTATAGAGGATGATGTGTAGGATCCAAGTCCACTGAAGGCATCAGGAACAGGTCGACCGGTGGAGTGATCATTTTTCTGAAGGACCTCTTTGGCTATGATCCATGATGAAACGATGATCCTGGTTACCGAGCCAAGCTTAAGTGTCATTAGTGGGCCATATGTCTTGGCGAGCTGAGCGAGTGACTCGTTGGGTTTGCTGCCGAGTTTGAGGAGGCTTCCTACAATGGGAAGTGGGATGGGACCTGGTGGGAGTTTGCCATTAGAAGATGATCTCTTTCTTGCGAGTAACAGAATATGAATGAATGCCAGCACTATCAAGGTCCATGGGAATAACATGGTGGAGTAATCCATTGCTCTCTCTCTCTCTCTCTCTGACAGGTTATCTTCTCTAGCAGTGAAAACATGGATATGGTCCATACAAAAGGGAAGTTATATATAATAGTCGGGCATTGTATGACGCTTGATACACAGGCATTTAAAATTGTTCACTTGGAATACATTAACTTAAGTTAAACCGGCCAACTGTAAGACCCATTATTTGTTGATAAAGTTAATGGATATGGTAAATTTTAAACCGACCTAGAATGGCTCACGGACACTTTCTAGGCTAAGATGGACTGGATATTGCCCGATCTAAGGTAAAAGTGATGGGGACCATCAGAACCTCCAAAAAAATAATCATATCTAGCAAATTGGAATGAGTTTTTTGACATATCATTTATGATTTTGGGTAGGAAAAGCTACATTAGCCAACCAACCCCGTTAGGCCGGGTTACCCACTCTGAATTTGCAATATTCCATCAAATCCACACTCAAAAGTCCATTTTATTTCCATTTCTACTATTAATATTAAGTTTTAATTTAATCATAATTTTTTATCATTTAAGTTTTAAGAGTAGTACCCAACATGGAAAGTGCTTAGAAAAATTAGGAGAATAATGTGGTTAGGCTAAAACCATGAAGTCTAAGTAGGAATTATGATGGTACATAAATAGTAATTTACTATTTATAATAAGTCACCTTTGAAGGTGGTTTGCGTTCACTATTTAAAGGATTCTAAAGTCATTATTTTAATCATCAATTAATTTATTTCGAATTATTACAAGTTATTTTTGTTTTCATCCCCCATGGATTCAAGAATATCTGAGGATTCCTTTGAAGCCATGGGAGTAGTTATCCATGAGTAGTTATCCGTGGACATTCAATCATTGCTTTCTGTGGTGTGGTCCACCTGAGATTTAGATTTGACTCATTTTTGAAATCAAGCCCTAAAATTATCTTGAGAAAGGTATGGATAGCATGGATAAATCAAAGAGATCATGGTGGGCCCATAAAATACTGACGAAATGATCTCTCTCGGAAGCGGTTTGGCTGGTTTACCGCACACCTGCAATGAAATCGGATTGGGTACTGAGATACTCGGTAAGCTCTTATAGGACTGAGTAAACTCTGTTGGGCCCACCGTTAATGCAAGTGGTTTATCCACACCGTCCATCCGTTTTTACAGATCATTTTAGGTGTTGAGCCCAAAATTGAAGCATATCCACAGCTGAAGTGGACCATACCACAGGAAACAGTGTACCTATTAATTTCCACTGTTGAAGCCTTTCTAAGGCCCACAGTGATGTTTATTTGTCATCCAACCTGCTAATAATATCAATCAGACATAGATGAATGGAAAACACAAATATCATCTAGATATAAAACTTCTGTGGCCCCTAAGAACTTTTCAATGGTAAACGTTCAATTCACACTATTTCCGTTGGTGCGGTGCATTTGAGATTTGGATAGACTTAATTTTGGACTAAAGCCATACAACTATCCGTTAGAATGGATGGTTGGAGTGGATAGAATGCGTGAATGACAGTGCCCCAAGAGTTTACTGGGTACTGAGTACGTGTATAGATGTCACCAAGTTCTGTGGGTCCCGTCATGATGTATGTGTTATATCCCAACCATCCTTTCTTTTGTAGAGAACGTCCTAAGTCTTGAACCGAAAAATAAGACAACGAAAGACTAAGTGGACCACGCTGCAAAAAGTTGTGGGGTATTGAATGTCTACCATTAAAATCTTTTTGGAGTCATGGAAGTTTTGGATCCATGTGATATTTGTTTTTCCTCTTCATTCGCGTCTGTGTGACCTTATGAATAGATTGGATGGAAAATAAACGCTATGATGGGCTCTACGGATGTTTTAACGGTGAGAATGTCCTCCTGCTACTCCTGGTGTGGTCCATTAGTCTTTGGATACCAATAATTTTTGGTACCATGCTCTAAAATTCTCTCAGAGAATGGGGCCATGTAGCTTTGATCTCCTTTGAACCGTTCGTACAAATCGGAGCTCGAGGAGCTGCAATGCCCGTCTTCGCACGACACGTACCCTGGTGTGCGTGTGCGGTACACTAGCCAATCCGCTTCCCTCTCTCTCTCTCTCTCTCTCTCTCTCTCTCTCGAAACCCTTTTCAAAACCCCTCTGGCAATCCCTCGCTCTCCCTCTCCCTCTCCCTCTCCCTCTCCCTTTCTCATTCACTCGCTCTCTAGGTTTGCACGTGATGATTCCAACAGAGAAGAGGCAAGGGCTCTAATGGCAGATGCAGAAAAGATTTTGGGGGCTGTCGAATTAGGGCGATGGCCTGATCGGATGGGTTTGAGGGGACTATAATGAGGATGGAGATGCCTTGATCAGATTGCAATGGGCGGCAGCTATGGTCGAAGGTTTGAATGCGGACAAAGGGTTTCGTCGGTTTCGGATAAGGAGATAGGGGTTTTCAGTTTTCAGTGAGGGGACGATGATGGGCTTCGATGAGCGGAGATGACAGGTCTGAGTGGTTGCCGGATCTGCAACATTGGCAGATCAGAGATCTGACGGATTTGAGGAGATAGCGTCAGATCTGAGCAGATGGCGCCAGATCTGAGCAGGTGCTGAAGGCTTTATGTCAACAAACTTAACATTATATTGGTGAAGGTAAACACTAAGGGCCTGTTTGGATGCCTGTAACTTTTTTAAGTTGTAAGTAAGTTACAGGTAATCCTGTTTGGATGTAAGTTGTAACTTAGTTACAAGTAACTTTGTTTTTGTGTTTGGATAACCTGTAACTTTGTTATAAGTAATAAGTTGGATATTCACGCTAGATAGAGTTTGAAATAAAGAATCGTTGAAAAACAGATTGACACATAAAAAAGACTGGGATAAAATTATTCCATTTTATTAAGCCCATATAAATGAATAGTTTAGCCGATTCTTAAGCTAAACTAATCAACAGGTGGACCATAAAAGTGGGCCCATGTTTTCAAAATGCTAGTAATGTGAACAAAAAACTTTTATTGTACAGAGTGGATGTATAACACATCATCAAGGTGGGCCCTATGGTATACTTTTATTGTACTGAGTAAACTCAGTAAACTCATTTAGGCCCACTATAAATGTGTGCGGCTTATCCAATCCATCCATGTGATGTAAAACCCCATGAAACAACCAGGGCCCAACTTTTAATTTGATCCAAAACTTTGGTGGGCCATGAAAAAACTTATAGTTTCCTCCCTTGATTTGCATATCTCTTTTCTATGGCCCACCAGAGTTTTAGGTTAGGTTGAAAATCGGTCCCACGGGGTTCATGTATCTGCATCACATGGACCGTTCGGATTAGAGTCCCATGACATGACATGTGTATAAAGTTACACATGCGCAGTGCGCAGAGAGCATGCCTACACATTAGCAACACCTAAACCACTCCCGTTTTTTAAGCACAAAAAAAAAAAAAAAGAAAAAAAAAGGGGTTGCGATGAAAACCCTACCGTTTTGGGAGGAGAGAGAGGAGAGCGGTAGTTGCGAGAGAGAGATCGCGCGAGAGAGATCGCGAGAGAGAGGGAGAGAGAGAGAGAGAGAGAGAGAGAGAGAGAGAGAGAGAGAGAGATTGCAGAGAGGGAAGAAAGAGAGACAGTTGCGAGAGCTTAAAAATCCGACCGTGAGTGCGTTTCTCCCTCTTCCCCTCGTTTTAAAAATCCGACCCTCTGAAGGTAGGTATGCTTCTTCAATGCGGTGCGATTCTTCCCCAACGTTTTGCATTTCAAAATTTTCAACCGTTACACAGAACTTAGATACGGTAACAAAAACGACTCTTTCTCCCGTAAGATTTTCGGCCCTTTCTCCTGTAACTTAGTTACAGGTTGAGAGAAAGTCACCTGTGACTTTCCTCCCCCAAACACCAACTGTAACTAAGTCACCTGTAACTTACTTACATTTTAGAGAAGTTACAGGCATCCAAACGACCCCTAATGGTTTTGTGTTATCTGTAATTTCTGGGCCTAATCCAAGTTTGCAAGACTTGTTCTTGAATCTCTCCATGAGTATGAAAAGCTCGTCATACAGATGGATACTCCAGGGTCTGTTGATTCTTATGGATTTCTCTTTGTTTCATGCACAATTCCTACGGTTTGGAAGATTAATTTACCTTTTTTTTTTTTTTTTTTTTTTTTAAATGTAATTTTCGTGACTTCTCTTCCTACGGTTTTCATGTGCAATTCCTACGATTTTTATAGTGGAGATTTTTTTTTTTTTTTCTCAAGTTTGATACTAGATTTGTACGTCTCCATCTTCAAGCAAATTGATGGGTTTGATCTCGTTGCATTGAATTGCATGATCTCTTGATACATCCAATGGTTCAGCTCGAGGATGTATCTTGCCTGTTTGATGAAATGCCTGACAGAAACAATCTCTTCAGAAAAAGCCTGTTTGCGAGATGTGGACTGAAAGTATTCAGTCGAATGTTTTTTTTTTTTTTTTTCCGTGTGAATTGGCTTCGAGGTATTTATTGTGTGACATGCAGTAATTCTATTGGCGTCTGACTAAAAGTCCTTTTTTCCTTGAAACAGGATCTTCTGTATTTGGGCAGAAGCCTGGCTTTGGAGGCTTTTGATAAGCTCCAACTCAATCAAGTCTTTTTGGTAGTGCATTTCAACAAACACAGTCAGCATTTAGAAGATTTATTTCCTTCTCATCATAAGGTTTTCTTTGGTCTTTATGTGGTCACAATAAAGGATACAGATTGTCTGTCTTTCAGATTCAAGATCTGGTGGATGATACCCAGAAATGGAAAGTCCAACAGTGATGTTCTTGTCAAATCTCAGATGCCCCTCTTGGAAGCAAGGGATGATTCTTCACTTAATGACAAAACCATCGACTCATTTGATGGGAACACATTCTGCATACTGTTAATGCCTGTGTTTAATGGTGATTTTCAAACCAGTTTGCAGGGGAATTCTACCACCAAGCTTCAGTTCTGCGTTGAAGGTGGTTTGTTTGTTAGATTAGTACTTCTATATTAGTTTAAGCTTTTCCGTTATTGATTTCCAGGCTCCTAAAGTTCTGAAGTTAATATCCAATGATGGTTCCATGCTTCAGGTGACCCCACCATTCAGTCCAAACAGGTTCTAGAAGTCGTTTTCATCAATTTTGGACCCTGTGATTTCTTTGATCAGTGAACTTGCCCTTCATATGTGTTGCATCTCTCCATTGCAAGAACCACTTCTGCTTCCCTGACCTTTATTACCTTTCTAGATCACCCCAGGCGTTTCATTAAATTTCATCCTTCATATGTGTTGCATCTCTCCATTGCAAGAAGCCATCCATCAGGCGTTCTCACAGTATGAATGTTCTCACCTAAAAATGGGTGTTATCTTCTCCCTTAGGATCCGTTCTGCAGCCTTTCTATTCCTTTCCAAATGGAAGCATAACACTTCTTCTAAATCCTTTCCTGTTCATTCTTTTGTTCATTTTCTGTAAATTTTAACTGGGTTCATGTCTTTTCAGCCATGACTTTAACTGGATTTCACTTTACGGTGACTGCTTTGGTTGGTTTGGTTTCAAATGCTACCGGTCATTCTGCATCGAAGCATGTGCCTTTGTGGGAGCTTCTATGGTTCTCGATTGTGGCTAACATGTCCATCACTGGGATGAACTTGAGCCTTATGCTCAACTCTGTCGGATTTTATCAGGTCTGGATTCCTTGGCAACCTTCTAACCTTCCCTTGAAATTTCATTTTTCCCAGCCAAATATGGTAGTTATTATTGAATTTTCAATGTAGATTTCAAAGCTGAGCATGATTCTGGTGGTTTGTGTAATGGAATGGATACTACATAGCAAACGTTACTCAAGAGAAGTGAAGATGGCTGTGGTTGTTGTTGTTGTAGGCGTTGGTGTCTGTACGGTAACGGATGTAAAAGTGAATGCCAAGGGTTTTCTTTGTGCTTGCGTAGCTGTCTTTGCCACATCCTTGCAGCAAATTGTGAGTATTTACTTGAATTTTTCCCATACCTGTTGCATGGATATTTATTCCCTGGGATACTCTTTCAGATTGATGAATCCTTGACCTCAGTTGCATCTATATCATGGATTATATCCAGTTTTGTCTATGTTTTTGCCATTTTTCCCACTTTCTTTTCCAGTATTTCCTTATCATTCACTATTCTATTTTCATTTCCTAGTCTGATTTGAGGATTTATCTTTCTACTCCATGCACTTAAGTAACTAGGATGCCCTCCATCTACATGGTGGAGACAACTTATGTATGGTTCGGATTTCATAGTTGACAAGGTGTATATGACCCCTTGTAGGACTGCATGTGGGCTTAGAAAAGCACCTGTTTATTGTTACTAGCGGAGAAGACATTTTACCCTGGTCTAGCCTGGACTTTCTTGTTGACAGCGCAATTAATATTGTCAACTCAACCACTAGTATGCGAGAGTGCAGCTGCCACGGTCTTCTGCATGGTATGGTTGTGAGATTAGAACTGCTTATGAAAGATGAAGCAAATCACATGATCTGCAAAGTTTGGGAACTATACGCAGATTGCCAAGATCTTGTCAGTTCATTTTAAAACAACTTAAAATGAGCTACCGAGGTTCATTAATTTATTGGCCTGAAATTTTCCGTTAAATCTGCCTTTTTTAGACTTTCCAGGAATGGAAATTAAGTTGATATATTACCACTCTAGAACTACTGATGCTAATGCATGCTGGTGAGGATTAAATATTGCTGATTTAGTTGTATATGTGCAACAAACACCCATCATCAAATATGGAAGCACAGGAAGAGTGCATTTGGAGAACATATTAGTCTTTAAAAAATGTGAAACACTCATCATCAAATGTGGAAGCACAGGAAGAGTGCATTTGGAGAACATATTAGTCTTAAAAAAATGTGTTGTCCAATTCATTAGAAAACCAAGTCATTCGCTTGTTGCATGCAAGAAGATAGCGAAAGCTTCTTCTCAGAATGATAGAGCCAGAATGGCTGTCCTGTTCTCCTCTTTTAAATAAACCTGAAATGCCAGCTGGAATAAATCTGTGAAGTTGTTGATAGCTATACAAGGCTATTACCAAACATTCTTTTTGAAGCCATCTCTGTTACAACTAGCTTCATTGGCTCCTTATTAAAGTGCCTGCCATGAAACCAAAATGCATACCTGGTTAGACCCAATTTTTATCTTTTTATTTTTTTAGCCCTGATTTCTAGTGAATACTTTTGTCATTGGCTTGTTGATTTTACTCAGCCTATGTAATTGATTATTACATAGCAGCTGTGGGAGTTTTGTGCTCGCATTGCCAGTCCTAGGCCCCGATAAAGGAGAAGGGTTGCATCAGGTTGGCAGCCAGCGTGAAACTTTTTCCACAACTTTATCATTGATTTGGTAGTGACACTATTTTCAAATGATCGTACTGTTGTTTAAATTGTTGCTATGGGAATTATCAGCAACTGAAATTTTCTTATCTCTTGAGATTGTGGTCTCTTTACTGATTGAATCTTGACATTTTCTTGTTCCAGGTGCCATTTACCAAATTTTGGAATGGCATATATGCGGGGACACAGTTTTAAACTTGCTGGACAAGTGAAATTCATGCTTCTTGACATCATGCAGTTGTGATTTTATAATGGTAACAGATTCATAAATTTGTTTAGTTAATTCACTGTTCACTCATTTTGTGGATTATGGTCCTTGTACAAGTTGATGTGGATGGGAGATGCATAAAGGCCCTAATATATGTGTTAAAATCTTTAGTACACAATGAGTTGACATATGCGCTGAGTCAACTTATCCCAGGCTCATGAAATGCATGTCAAATGTTAGTTTCATTCGAGTAAAGGCGAATCAGGGGATTGCCTGGTGCATATTATATTCTTTCGTGTATTTGAAGGACAAGAAATAAGTAGCTTTCGTGAGCTGTTTGTGTTCTAATTTCTAAATGAAGTGAGGGTGGATGTTCACGAGTTGGACCTGAAGTTGTGGATGTTGGACTGCAAAAAAGGTTGACTGGGCTAGTGCCTGGTTGAGTCATGCTGAATTGTACAGAGTCGGTTGAGTTTTTGAGCCGAATTGACGCGACTCATCAAGTCATGACTGAGTCATGCCGGCCAGTGAGTTTCTGTGAAACCTGGCTTGGAATCTCATTGAACCGAGTCGACTCAACATGGTTGAGTCGACCCACCAAGTTTTAGTACTATGGTCTCTGGATGGATGACTCTGATTGATGCATCACCTGCTGAGTGTGCCATGGATGGAAGGAGCCGTGTATGTTCTTTTGACAAAAATTTTTCTCCACATGGAGCGCCCGATGCACACAGAACAAGGAAACACCTAGGTAGAGAAGCAAAGAAAAACCACCAGCATCTAGATCTATAAAAGACTAGTTGTGGTTAGATATTTTAGCCCCCACAATTAGGTTTTGAGGTTCTTATATTCAAAGGATGTGGGGGAATCCCTTTTAAATTAAGGTTAGGGTTATATTAGGAAAGTGAAAATGTGGCTGCTGCTTAAGGCCCAATTCTGATTTCACCTGCAATTGCCATCCAATGGCTCTGTTTTCACTGACGAAAGCCAACATAGGCTTACGTTTTACCCACAAGCAACCTCTCCACTCTAGTTTTTTCTTGAACCCTGTTGGTCCTTTGACTATTAGTAGTTCACTACTTGGGAAATAATTCAAATCATAAATGAATGTTCCATCTTTTTTTTTTTTTTTTTTCCTGCTGCCATTTATTTTGTATATTCATGCCTATTCCTTATTTTGGAGCTAATTTGTTCAATCTCCATTTGATAAATGGTTGTCATGGCTTTTCGTGGAATGCACGTGTCATATCATTATTCATGATTGTCCCAGCTATTGGTGTTGGCTATTGAATGCGTCTGTTTCTTCGTGCTTGTTGTGGTGAGCATCTTCTTTGTTGCATCTCATATATGACGAGTGAACTGTGACATTCTGTTTGAAGCTCAACTTTAGGGAACTATTCAGGTCCACCTACAAATATTCAACATTGAGATGAAGGCAAAAATGAAATCACATCGAGCAGGTGATAATGTCATCCACTTTAAATTTTATTAGCTCACTTTTTCTATTTGTTTCATAGGTTGTTTCGTTTCTCAATTAGTTTCCATGCCATCTTGTTATATTCACAGGTTGTGTTTTGGAAGTGGATTACGCCAAAGATGTTGGGGCTGGTCACACAAACATCAGTGTATCATTGGTCAATAGAAGGTAATATTGCATTTTTCTTTATGTACAAGGGTTCTCTTGAACTTCATTCAGTTTCTCGCTTTTCTTGATAGATCAATTTATATTTCAGTTAGGAACTTCCATTGCGTTGTTGAATTGCTGGCTGTAAAATTTACAAAACTTATTTGTAGGTGATTCAGTGTATAAAGATGTTTGATAGAACAGCTAATCTGATAAACAACCAAATAATTAACCATCGTTGTGATCCGTCTGAAAAATGTCGTCTTGATGTGTGCGTTGATTAGGCAATTAATTTTCATTATTATTTTTAAAATTATTTTAAAATTATTTTAAAATTATTGACAAACGCCGACGGTTTTAGCCGTCGTACTTAACCGTCGGAAAGGCCCTTAGCCGTCAAAAACGCCGACGACCGTCCAACGGTTCTTAGCCATCGAGCTCATTGCCGACGGTTTTTAGCCGTCGGCGTTGCCCTATTTTTTTAATAGTAATAATATGGTTCATGGGTGATTTACGACTGACAATTCAAGACCGACTTTAGATGTACCTGGTTGGGACTATGGATGAAGCGGTTTAGTTGGCAGGTAGGGCGAAAACGCACCTTGCAAGAGTCCCTACTTAGCCTTATTATTCGACTTCCCTACTTAGCCTTATCATTCGACTATAACCCCCCCCCCCCCCTCGCCAATAATAGGTCTCATGCAGAATTCAACGCTATCCAAAGGAATGGAATCAGTAGGAGGGTGTCCTCAACCTCCTACAACTGCAAATTGGGATAGAGAGCGATCTATTTAGGCATCAATGTACAGCTCCCACAACAGCGAGTCCGATTAGGATTATAATTCATATGGTACGACTGCACAATTTATGTTGGATGCAGATTGCATAGTGACAGTACCTCTGTGTTGCACAATGGTGTGCATTTTGTCCACGTTGTCCATTCATTTTGTTGGCTCATTTTAGGACATGAACCTAGAAATGAGGCAGACCACACCATAGGAAAATAGTGGTGATTGAATGCCCACCATTAAAAACTTCCTAAGGCCAACTGTTATATTTATTTGCCATCAAGCATATTGATAATTAGGTCAATCAAACCCAAGAGAAGGGAAAACACAAATATAAACTTGATCCAAAACTTTTGGGCCCTTAGAAGTGTTTAATGGAGGGCATTCAAGCACCACTTTTTCTTTGGTATTGGTCATGCCCTAAAATTAGCTTGGAAAATTAGTAGTACAGTAGGGCTCGAGCTATAACAGTATAATCGATCCTTACTCATGCGTCGATGGTAGACTTATGAGAGTTTCAACACAAGGTCATGGGTTCAAATACCCATTGTGGTGAATTCCTGTTGTGGTGTGAGTGTGTGAGTAAACAAAAAGCTATGACAGGATAACTGATCCTGGATTGCATACTGACATTGTCTGTAGCAACTCGCTGGGACTTGATACCGGAAGGTGCGGCTAGGAAGTGCTACCGGATGGTGCTCTCTAGCTCCACCATAATGTATGTATTTTATCCATTTTATTCATCCATTTTTGTCAATTCATTTAGAGCATGAGCCGACATCCAGATCTCAGGTGGACCACACCACAGAGAAAACAATGGTGATTGAACACCCACCAAGTAAAAACTTAATGGGGGCACGAAAGTTTTAGATAAAGTTGTTATTTGTGTTTCCCTTCATCTAGGTCTATATGACCTAATCAACAGGTTAAATGGCAAATAAACATTACATGAGTGGGCCTTGGAGTAAAAGAATTTAGTTAGATCCAAAATTATAGTGGCCATACCGAGGAAATAAGATTAAATGATGCCTAAAAGTTCTCAATAAAATCGGTGTGGCCCATATGAGATTTTTCATTAGTTTAAATTTTTCATATTCATATTATTATGCTTGGGTTGCCTTTGAATGGGTCAGATGGAATATAAACATCAATTTGGGCCCATGAAGTTTTCAATGGTAGGCTTCCCCATCCCACTGTTTCCTGTGTTATCACGCACTTTAGTTTGGATCAGCCTCAGTTTTTGGATCTGGTCCTTAAATGATGTCTTTTAACTGATGGACGGAATGGATTTTATACTTGCATCATGGTGGACCCACGAATTTTGGTAGTGCACAATCTTCCTAAAACAAGGGTAAAACAAGTTGGGGTAGATGGTTAGCATTGAAACCATTTGTTACCATCCATATGTTCTGTGATAATGTCACTCATATAGGAAATCAATACCATTAAAACGGTGGGTATCACCATTTGGATTATGCTAGTAAAAAATTGAGCTGATCTGTTGACTAGGAGTTCTGAATTTGTGTAATCAAACTATCAGTTTTCCATTGATTCCGTCAGCATGGCCCACTTAACGAGCAGAGTAGTCTGTTGTTTTTCCTAGGTGATCTTGTTGGTGGGGTTTACTTTTTTCATGTAACTGATTTCCTTGACTAGTCGTCAGTCGCGTTGCCCTGCAGAACAGGCTCAGTTGATCTCAGCAGCCAACACGCCATTAGTGTCCTAGGCCTCCTCTCCGTCAGAAGTCCTAATCTGCCCCCCTTCTATCAACAAATGGACTAGGCCAACGGTGGACTTGGTCAAACTAAATGTGGACAGCTCCTCTAGGGCCAACCCGGGCCTCTCAGGTAGTGGGAGAGTTTGCAGAGACGACAAAGGCCGGCTTCTCTTTGCCTTCTCCAAAGGCTATGGTATTAGATCCAATTTCCTCGCAGAAGTTAGAGCTTTGGTAGATGGGATGAAAATCTGCCTGGTGAAAGGTCTTCAAAAAATCCAAGTGGAAAGGGACTCGGAAGTAGCAGTGGGCCTTCTCACAGTTGGAAGACCTACCCCCTGGACCATTTACTACAAGAAGAAGATTGAAGCAATGCAAAGCTTAGCAACTTTCTCCATCCCACGCATCCCAAGGGAAGCCAATAGAGTTGCAGACGGCCTGACGCATCTGGGAAGCCAAAGCCAACTGAGCGGGGATTATACCCTAGATTCTGCCCTCCCGCGCATTCCCAGAGAAGAGCTCCTCCTTGACCGGGCGGGTTTAGGGTATATTAAGGATAATTAGCCTCGATTTTGGTTGGGCAGCTCTGTAGAGTCTCTAACAGAGGGCCTGTCTACTAGCTGCCTGAGTGCATTGGCTTTTGATTCCGTCTGCTCCTCGTGCATCTGCGGAGCTTGAAAGATCTTTTAGCTCGGCTAGTTATGTCTGTTACTGCGGCGAACTATGTGAGTCAGGTTTTGGCTCCCCACTTCTGCTGCATGACCGTTTTCAGCTTATGGCCTTGAGATTGGTTGTCTGCAGGGGCTGTTTGGCTAATGCCTTGCAGGGGTGATCTGTTCTTCCCCTGCCTTGCTGCAGTCCTAGCTGAGGGGCTGTCTGTTGGAGTTTGGCTGAGTCTGGCCTTCCTCTCCTTTCTGTTTACTCTTTTCTTTCTTGTTTTTTTCCTTTTGGGCAGTGTCCTTGCTAAATGATAGGTGTGGCCTGATGTTTTTTCATTTCGGAGCCCACCCAAAAATAAATATTGTAAGCTTCCTTTGGCAATATACATCCAGGTGGAGATTATCCACCTGGTTTTCCCAAAAAGAAAAAAGAAAAAGAACATGCTCAGTTGTCACTTGGAAAGGAATGCTCTACAACAGGTAGTGTAGAGGCCATGGCTGCAACTTGGTTTCGGGTCAACCCAAACTCCAGTTCAGGTCAGGTTAGGTAAGGTTCCATGGCCCGCAGGTCGGGGTTGGAAAACTTCAACCTAATTTGAGATTAGGCTGGACGTTGGTTGAGCAAACTTAAAGTTGGTAATAATTGAATACAATGCTAACCCGTTCTTTCTGAATTAGAGAATTTGTGATTTTGAGCGTGAGGTTATTCTGTAGTAACGGGCCTGCCCGAATTGTAATTTTCCAGTATAGTCTCCTCACAGCTGGAATGTAGTTATCAGTTTTTATTTATTTATTTATTTAATTTATTTAATTTTTATTTTTAAAGATATATATTTGATTATACTAGAAAAAAATAAATGAATACAATGCTAGGCTAGGAGCGATTAGAAAGGGATAATTACTTGTGATTTTCTTGGTTAGCTTTATTTCATTTTGGGCTTGTTGGGATTGTGTTTTTCTAGGGTGTGGGATGGGTGAGGTTGGTGTTCTTTTTGTGGCTCCCACCCCAAGTTCTAGGATATATATTTTGATGAATATATACAATTTGGTTATTTTTTATTTTTTCAGTTATTATTATTATTATTATTATTATTATTATTATTATTATTATTTATTTTTATGTTAAAGAATACATTTGGGTTGGGTTAGGTTGGTTTAGGGTTGAGGATAAAGGACTCTAATCTACTTTGGTTCGTAGTTCAAAAACCTGAAAACACAACTGGACTTGGTTTCCAGCTTGAGTTGGATCAACTTGAAGACTTGATTCAACTCAGCTTGGTATTTAATTATTAAATTGATAAGAATATTTAGATAACACTGTGCATTTACAAGTCATGAAAATAAAAAACTGAACTGACATAATTACTGTGGATGAGTTGTGTGGCTTGTTTATAGTGTTGCTTGACTCTCTTGGAACTGGTAGTGGTTGAAAGTCACCCTTCCCACTTTGATTTTGTCTTATAAAATGCAATCACTCAGTGACTCGGTTCGAGTTGATTGAGTGTGTTGGTATTCCCACTTTGATTTTTGTCTTATAAAATGCAATCACTCAGTGACTCGGTTCGAGTTGATTGAGTGTGTTGGTGTTCCCACTTTGATTTTGTCTAATAAAATGCAATCACTCAGTGGTGTTTCTGGGCCAACTGTTTTCCATGTTTGACATCCTTATTAAGGCTAAGGCTGAAAAGTCAGTCCTATCTATTTGGGGAATTCATTATTTATAATAAAAGCAAAAACATCATTTACAAATATAAGTTCATTAATCTTGCTATGATTTTTTTAGTCTAAAAAGAAACGGCTGGGTGTTTTCCAACTGATGGCAAAAAAGGGGTGCTATTTAGAAATAATCAAAAGAAAAATATGCATTTAGCATACTGCATAAGGGAAAGGTGCTATATGTCAAAAACCTGAAAAGTTGAGTCAATTAGAGTAGACTGGATCAACTCAAAGACTCTTATCAAGTCTTGAAATTACATAACTAGATACTTAATAAAATTCAAACAAGGAAAAACTAATAGAGTAATTTAAAATTCAAACAAGGAAAAACTAATAGAGTAATTTAAAATTCAAACAACGAAGATGTGGTACTAGAGTGCCCGACTGCAGTTGCTCCTTCAAAAAGGCTGCTCCTTCAAAAAGGCTGAGGTGAGAGTCAAGCATACCGTCAGGAGGCTAATGGCGTAGCTGACTCATTGGCAAAATTAGGAAGCAAGTCCCAGGAGGCCATAATGTTCAATGACTTATCAGATGTTTCACCCCACATTCGTTTGGGGGGGGGGGGCATGGGTCGTTTCTTCGTTTCTCTTGTGACCCTGCCCAAAAAACATGTACAGCATTTTTGTTGCATCTGGAAAAAAAGGCATAGATCAAATGCCACTTTTGTTGAAAAAAAGAAAAGAAAGAAGAGAGAGTAATTTAAAATGGAGTTTTAGTAATTACGATTCAAATTAATTCAAAAGAGAACTAATTCAACAACGAAACTCATTGAGTCATTGTACCGGATGCATAATCAAACCAGCATGACAGATTCCCTCTATTATATAAGTTGCTCCCTACTAATTGTAGGCCTTTAGAATCACTGCCTACAAGAAAATATAGCCCAAATCAATGGTGCAGAATCAAAGCTGAACAAAAGGTTATAAGATTTATGGTCCAAATTTCATGATACTTCACCACAAATGTGGTGACAAACAGAAATGAAACAGGACTTACTAATCTAGGCAATGTTAGCCATCTAACGTAGGGATAGCTCGAAGAGGGGCAGCTAATTGCATGTTTATGCCGAACTTAGAGCTCATGTCCATATCGGATGGCATCATTCAATTCCATTTGGAAGTTTCCTGTTGAACGAATGGAGAAGAGAGGCCAACATTAGATGAACCGTCCTAAATGCAAGTGGCAAGCCTGGGCAAATCCTCCGGCCTGATACAAACGGTATGAACTCGAAATCTTGACCTTTGAAGTCAATGTCACTGCCCAAGAACCTTTCTGGCAAGAAGGAAGATGGTTCTTTCCAAATGTCGGGATCTCTCCCTATAGCCCACACATTCACGATAACCGTAGTGTTCTTGGGTATGGCAAAACCACTTATTTCCACATAGGTTGTAGTTTCGCAAAAAATGAGTGGAACTGGTGGATGCAAACGCAAGGTCTCCTTCACGATGGCCTGTAGATATGGGAGATGGGTGATGGGGTTTTTTGCCCCGTCTTCGACCGGTCGTGGGAGGTGCTCGACCGGTCGTGGGAGGTGCTCGACCGGTCGTGGGTTCGAGCCCTGGCACGACTCAAAGTCCAGCGAGTTCGTCTTGTTTTTCTTGTAGAGCGGGGCTGGTCGTGGGAGAGCTACGACCGGGTCGTAGAGAGCTTGAGGACTAGTCGTAGGTTACGTGTGATTGTTCCGCGATTTTGCGTAGCTAAGGATTGAGTCCTTTCGCATAGCCTGGATGCGGAAAGGAGTTTCCCAAAACTATAAAAGGGGTTGCCTAGGATTTTTCTAGGTATCACAAAATAGCAAGAGGGTTTCCTAAAGCTTTGCGAGGATTTGCTAAAGGGTTTAGGGCTATCAAGAGTGAGAGAGAGAGAAAAAGAGAGAAGCTTATAGAAGGGAGGTTCTGCTCGTGGAGGTTCTCTACTTTGCAATCTACATCTCAGCGCTTTTATGTCCTCGTAATCGGTTAGATCTCTCCGTTTTCTCTATTTCTCTTATTGTTTATCCACTCCTGCGTGAGTGAAGAAGATTGTAACGTTCTGCTTCATAGTGGATTGTTGATCTGGACGAGGTCCCGTGGTTTTTACCTCTTTGAGGGTTTTCCACGTAAAAATCTCTTGTGTGATGTGTGATTGATGCTTTGATTTATTTCATTGCTTTATCCATAATTCTGGTTTGTTCTAGAGGGCTAGATCCTAAGGTTTTGTGCAAGGCCCCCAACAAAGTGGTATCAGAGCGAAGTTCATTGAACGGGTAGGATCGGTTTGAATTATGGAAGGTGGCTCAAGGATGATCAGCCTCAATGGTTCTAACTGGACCATATGGAAGGCTAAGATGGAGGACTTGCTTTATTGCGAGGACCTATATTCTCCAATCTCAAGCATATCAAGAAAATCCAAGGATATGGTGATGATGATTGGAAGAAGATGGACCGAAAGAAAGCGGTGGGGTTTATCGGACAATGGTTGGATGATTCCATGTTTCACCATGTGTATACGAGAAACCTCACCATGCAAGCTATGGCTTGAAATTACAAGAGTTGTATGAGAGGAAGACAGTATAGTAATAAAATATTTACGATAAGGCGACTTGTAAATCTCAAGTTCAAGGATGGTGGTTACGTGGCCGAGCACATGAATGAGGTCGACAATATAGTGAACCAACTCACCTCTATGAAGATGGTCTGGATGATGAATTGCGAGCTTTACTATTGCTTAGTTCATTGCACGACGGTTGGGAGACATTGGTGGTGTCTCTAAGTAACTCCGCGCCGGACGGAAGATATCCATGGAACAGGTAACCGGTTGTCTCTTCAATGAGGAGACAAGGAGGAAGTCTCGAGTGGGTCTACTCGGCCAAGAGGCCCTTGTGACACGAGGCACGGGGAGAGGAAAGAACGGGAAGGGCGGGAAGGCCCGAGATAAATCAAGAGGCAAGTCGAGTAACGAAAAGAGGTTGAATCTTTGGAATTGTGGCAAGAAGGGCCACTACTGAGCATGAATGTCGTGGTAAGAAAAACGACAAGAAAGAAAAAGGGAAGGAAGAAGAATCGATTCCACTGCGGTCGCTTCGGATGGCGACATGGTAGTTATTCTTTCTACGGATCACGATGTGTGTCTCACGGCTACGAGTCGGGGCACCGCCCGGGTGATAGACTCGGAGCTTCTTTTCATGCGACTCCACACATGGACTCCTTCACAAGCTACTGAAGTCGGTGACTATGGGGTTTGTGAAGATGGAAAATCGGCGTATCAAAGATCGTGGGAGTTGGTGATATTTGTGTGAAGACCGATGTGGGCTGCACATTGGTTCTCGGGATGTGAGGCATATCCCAGACCTTCGCCTCAACTTGATGTCGACGGAAGGTTGGATGATGATGGCTATGAAAGCCGGTTTCCTGATGGGCGATGGAAGCTCATCGAGGTTCATTGATCGTGGCTAGAGGAAAGAAGTGTTGCACCCTTTACAAGGTAAGTGTCGGTATGTGCAAGGGTGGGTTGAACGCACGGAAGATTCGACTATTGACATGTACACGGGCGTCTAGGCCACATGAGTGAAAAAGGGCTTCGGTTCTACTAGCGAGGAAGCGGCTTCTTCCAGGACGTGACGGTATGCCTCTCAAAACTGTCTTGATTGTTTATCGGGAAACACATAGAGTTTCATTCATTAAAGCGCTTCTCATGTTAATAAAGTGCATGCATTAGATTTGGTTTATTCGATGTTTGTGGTCTATGAGGACAAAAACCTTGGGTGGGGCATTGTATTTTGTCACTTTTATAGATGATGCATCTAGGAGGTTTGGGTTTATGCTTTGAAATCCAAGGACGAGGTCTTTGGTGTGTTTAAGTTGTTTCATGCTATGGTCGAGAGAGAGACAGGGTAGACCATTGAAGTGCATCCGCATTGACAATGGTGGTGAATACATTGGCGACTTTCACGAGTCTTGCAAGTCCCAGGGTATACGGCATGAACAGAGCGGTTCCCAAGACCCCCAAAGCATAATGGTGTGGTGCGAATGAATCGCACCATTGTTGAGAGAATTAGATGCATGTTATCCCATGCGAAGTTGCCCAAGACGTTACGGGGAAACGTGCGCACGGCGGTGTATTTGATAAACGGGTCTCCATCGGCCCGTTGAATGGAGAAGTACACGAGAAGGTGTGGGCTGGACATGATCCATCGTACGGTCATCTCGGTGTTTGGATGCGGGACATCCGTTCACGTACCAAAGGACGAGAGGTCCAAGCTCGATATGAAGATCGGGCGGTGTGTGTTCTTAGGGTACGGTGATGAAAAATTCGGTTACGAGGTTATGGGATCCGGCCAGAAGAAGCTCGTCGGGAGCGAGATGTAGTTTTCTTTGAAGATCGGTGTATCGAAGACATTGGTAAGCGAGAGAAGAACCGGCCTAGTTCGGGTGAGCTAGAGGACATGGATCGATTACTCCTCCGTGGTGCGATGACGGGAGAGTACAAAGCAGTGCGAGAGAACGAGGGAGTTCCTTCGGAAGATGGACCGGGGAGCGGCCCCAGATCCACTGTTGAGCCACGGTGAGGAGGTCATCTGGGGACGGACGGCGTCCAGAGGTACTCGCCGCATGAGTATATTATGCTAAGATGGGGGAGAGCCGAAGATTATTCGAGGCCCTGGCCAGAGCGAGCACAAGGAGGAGTGGTTGAAAGCTATGCAAGAGGAGATGGAATCCTTGCATAAGAACCACACCTATGATATGGTGAAGCGCACAAGGGCAAGAAAGCTCGAGCAACAAGTGGGTGTTCGAGAAAGAAGATTGAGCGAAGAATTCACGGATGAGGTTCAGGCCGGACTTGTGGTTAAAGGGTTTGGTCGGAGGAAAGGTATAGACTTCGAGGAGATATTCTCACCGGTAGTGAAGATGACATCCATACGGGTGTTGCTTGGGTTGGCGGCTAGCATGGATCTGGAGATAGAGCGGTTAGATGTTAAAACGCCTTTCTCCATGGTGACTGGAAGAAGAGATCTACATGCACCAACCGAGGGGTTCGAAGTCAAGGGCAAGGAGCATATGGTGTGTAGGTGAGGAAGAGCTTGTATGGGTGAAACAAGCTCCACGGCAATGGTACAAGAAGTTTGATTCGTTCATGTTACTGACATGGGTATGACGAACGGAGTCGGACCACTGTGTGTTCACGCGTAAGTTCTCGGATGGTGATTTTTTAGTTACTGCTATTATACGTTGATGACATGCTCATCATGGGAAAAGACATCAAGAAGATTGGTGACAGTGAAACGGGAGTTGGGCAAGTCTTTTGCGATGAAAGACTTGGGCCGGCTGGCAGGATCCTAGGAATGGAGATAACCCGTGTGAAAGCGGCGAAACTTTGGGCATCACAAGAGCGGTATATTGAGAACGTCTAGAGCGATTCAATATGAATGCGAGCGAAACCGGTCGGTACTCCACTAGATGGTCACTTGAGATTGAGCGGCGGACGGTGTCCCAAGACGAAGGCGAGAGGTGGAAGAGATGCGAGAAGATACCCTACGCGTCGGTATAGGAAGTTTGATGTATGCTTTATGGTGTGTACACGCCCGGACATATCATATGCGGTTGGTGTAGTCGGTAGGTATCTTGCCAATCTGGCAAAGAGCATTGGGCGGCGGTGAAATGGATACTAAGGTATCTAAGAGGCTCATCGAGTTGAGCTATGCTATGGTGACGGAAAACTGTGTTAGAGGGCTACACGGATGCGGATATGGCGGTGATATAGATTCCGAGGAAAGTCTACATCGGGGTTCATGTTCACGTTTGCGGGGGAGCGGTTTCTTGGCGAGCAAGCTATAGAAGGTCGTAGCATTGTCGACGACGGAGGCCGAATACATTGCGATCACGAAGCATGTAAAGAGATGCTTTGGATGAAGAGGTTCCTATGGGAACTTAGCCTAAAGCGGGAGGAGCACGTGGTCTATTGCGATAGTCGAGTGCTATACACTGACAAGAATCCAGTCGGCATTCCAAGTCGAAGCACATAGAGATTCGGTATCCTTGGATCGAGGATACTTTGGAACAAAGGTGTTACGGACTTGAGAAGGTCCACACGGACGATAATGGGTCGACATGATGACGAGGCTTTGCTCGAGGCAAGTTTGAGGTTTGTAGAAACACAGGCGGCTTGAAGAAGGTGGATCCCTCCGGGGTCAAAAGGGAGATTTGATGGGGTTTTTGCCCCGTCTTCGGCCGGTCGTGGGAGGTGCTCGGCCGGTCGTGGGTTCGAGCCACAGCACGACTCAAAGTCCAGCGGCGAGTTCGTCTTGTTTTTTTTGTAGCTGGGGCGGTCGTAGGAGAGCTACGACCCGTGGTCGTACCCGTCGGAGAAACTTGAGACTAGTCGTGGGTTACGCAGATTGTTCCGCGATTTTGCTTGTAGCTAACGGTTGAGTCCTTCATGGCCCAGGGATGCGGAAAGGAGTTTCCCAAAACTATAAAAGGGGTTGCTAGGATTTTTCTAGGTATCACAAAATAGCAAGAGGGTTTCCTAAAGCTTTGCAGGGATTTGCTAAAGGGTTTAGGGCTATCAAAGGTGAGAGAGAGGAGAAAGAGAGAGGAAGCTTATAGAAGGGAGGTTACTGCTCGTGGAGGTTCTCTACTTTGCAATCTACATCTCGGCGCTTTTATGTCCCTCGTGTCGGTTAGATCTCTCCGTTTTCTCTATTTCTCTTATTGTTTATCCACTCCTGCGTGAGTGAAGAAGATTGTAACGTTCTGCTTCATAGTGGATTGTTGATCTGGACGAGGTCCCGTGGTTTTTACCTCTTTGAGGGTTTTCCACGTAAAAATCTCTTGTGTGATGTGTGATTGATGCTTTGATTTATTTCATTGCTTTATCCATAATTCTGGTTTGTTCTGGAGGGCTAGATCCTAAGGTTTTGTGCAAGGCCCCCAACAATGGGCAGTGTCCGACTCTTCCACTTGTTTTCCTGAGCCAATTGCCTTCATGAGTTCCAATCGAGCCTTCTCCATGCAATTTGGGTTTCGAAGCAACTCCACCATGGCCCATTCTACGGTAGTTGAGCTTGTCTCGCTTCCACCAATAAGTAGATCCTGATGATTGAAATGGCATGAATTTTTAACCAATGGAAAAAAAAAAACCAGTATATAAACCGACCCAGGAATTATACCGTTAAAACAATTAGCGGGAATGATAAGGTACTGAAGCATTCGAACATTAATAGTGCCTTGGTGCTTCGGTTTTTTTAGTAAGTGGGGCTCATTATGATGACCTTCGCCATCGATGAATATGAGATATATAAAGCTTTTCCAGCGGCACCCTTTGAAAGTCTGAAGGACCGTTTAACGCAAGGGATTAGCTGGAATTAGGTGGGATGGAACTTCAATCCCTCCTAAGAAAAATCATCTCTTGTTTGGATAGTCATATATATATATATATATGAGAAATGCTCACACACAACTAGTTGGACCGTGCATTTTGGTCCAACTAGATGGGCATTTATTGGGGGACGCGAATTGCGTCCTACCCCCGGGCATGGCTCTGTAGCGGCCACCGTGATGTAATTGTTTTATCCCGCTGTCCAACCATTTTTTTCAGAAAATTTTAACATGTGATACAAAAAATGAGGCTGGTCCAAGGCTTGAGTGGACCACACCAAAGAAACCTGCACTGATATGACACTCACCGTTGAAACCTTTCTAAGGGCCCACCTGATTTTTTTTTTTACCATAAAACCTATTCATAAGATCGAGAGACGTGGATGAAGTGAAAACACAAATATCAGCTTGATCTGAAACTTCTCTGGCTCTCGAGAAGCTTTTAATGGTGGACGTTCAATCCCCACTTTGTGGTCCACTCAAGCCTTGGACCTGCCTCATTTTTTGGTTCACGCACTAAAATTTTCTGAAAAAATGGTTGGACGGCAGGATGAAACAGTTACATCACAGTAGGCTCCACAGAGCCCTGCCTGGACGGATTACCGTCCGGGCGGGGTAGGACGCAATCCGCGTCCATTTATTGGGAGGGAGGGGCGTTTGCTTCTGGCGTGGATTTCTGAGAAATCCTTTGGTAGGAAGTTTCTGCGCTGGGAATCCAGACGGGACCCATTGTGATGTTTGTGAGAAATCCACCTTGTTCATCCGTTTCGTGAGTTCCTTTTTAGGATATTAGAACATAAGCAAGAAAGATCCACGACTTAGGGCCGTACTAAAGGAAAACGTGGTTACGGAAATTCTTACCATTAAAACTTCTCCAGGTTCGATAGTGATGTTTACATACTATCTATACCGTTCATAAAGTCATTCCTACTGGGATGAACTGAAAACACAAAAATAAACATGATTCAAACTTTTGTAGCCCTATGAATATTTCAACTGTGAACGTTCAATTCTCACATTTTCGGCCCACTTGAGCATTGGGTCCGGTTCATTTTTTCCCTAATATCCTAAAATGAACTCACAAAATGGATGAATGGGGTGGATTTCTCACAAATATCACAGGGGACCCATTCGGATTTCCAACGCTACACAATCTAAGTTTGTTATGGAAGATATCGATCGTAACTAGACTATTTTCTGGGAACCCGCGCGGAGGGACGCCAACAGTGATATTTTACGGGGCCACACGTTGATGTGTATGTGAGATCAAATCCGACCATTATATGTGTAATCAAATCCGACCATTATATGTGTAATACCACTATAGGCTAGTAGCCAAAACATCAGGATGAGATGTTATTAATTTGAGGCACACGAAGGATAATAGTTGGGATAGAGACATCCACCTTCGATTTTTACAGGGCCCACTATAATGTGTATGTAAAATCCATTACACCCATTAGATGCGAAAACAAAATATTGTCTTAAAGGCTAAAAAATCAAGCTCAAATGTAATTCAAGTGGGTCATATTTAGAGAATACTGTAGAGGGTCAGATTTTTCAACAAAAATTTTCCAATAAATGTGGCTCAACTGAAATAAAGATGGGCAAATTTTTTGGCCCTGGGTCAAACAGAGGGTGACTCACCTGATGGTTGGGGTGGATTTCACTTTAACATCGCAGTGAGGCCCACCCAAGCTGAGTACTCCTTTTGCAAAGTAACATCTGGCAGCTTCTCTTCCCATGAGAGCATTTATCAACTTTGGTTGATACGTAAATTACCAATGGATTTCAAGAGAAAATGGGATGAATTAGGAAGCTGCACACTTGTGATGTATTTGTAAGGTGCAGGGAATGTATATGAAATCGGGTCCATTAATTTTGTAGGATTTCTTTTAAACATGTGAAGGACATAAATTATTATTTTTAATGATTAATGGTATGATATTTATTTACAAGAAAATGAGGCTATTAGAAATTCATTTTAGCCGTACATATTTAACTTGTATGTATGGATTCAGTGATGATGATCACTTATTAAATTTAGCAGATAAAATATAATTAGTAAGCCCTATTTAATGGACAGGCTAGATCTTTGACATACAATTTCTATCATACTTATATAAAACTTGATATTACGGATCCTCACACGTGGTATATTACTTGGGATAGAAAGATAATTTTTTGCTATTAAATACTCCGCTAGTTGCACCAATTTGATTTGTCCAACTAGTTGTGTGTGAGCATTATATATATATATATATATATATATATATATATATATATATATATATATGGGAAAAGGTACTATGCGCTCGAGTGTAAAGCGGTCGTCCGTAAGGTCAAGCTGTGTGGGCCCCACCGTGATGCCGTTCGAAGATCCACACTGTCCACCAGATGCACGAGCCCAGGGTGGGCCCACATGGCCCAAAATCAACCGTCCACGTAACTCAGGTGGGCCATACCATCGGAAAGCTAAGTATACACGCAAAAACATGTAAAAACACTTGGTGGGCCCCACCTGAGTTGTGGATACCACCTGAAACTTGGTCTAAAATTACATCCCAATGGGACACACATGATGGACGGTGTTGATCATCAAAACACGTCTCGAAAGGTCCCCACAAATAGTTTTGAATGTTTCAATGGTGCACGGCCCCTCTCAACTTCTGTATGTGGTGTGGCCCACAAAAGTCACGGATTGACTTGATTTTCAGCCGTGTGGGCCCCCTCTGGAATGGTGCATCGGCGAGGGGTAGATTTTCGAACAAAGATCACGGTGGGGCCCACATCGGCTCGACCTCACGGACGACCGCTTTACGCTCGAGCACATAGTACCTTTTCCCTATATATATATATATATATATATATATATATATATATATATATTAAGGCTAAGTTTTTTTTTTTCTTCAAAAGACTAGCGATGGTTGCTAAGTAGGCAATAATTATTCTCACGACTTCATCATAGAATATACAAATAGCAAAAGAAGGCATAAAGAGTAGGATCCTCCGACCGCTTCTCAATATTAAAGGCCCCAACCCTTTCCTTCATCTTATAAGAAATCTGGTTGGCCAGGAATGCGGTTCGCTTTGAAGAATTGTCTATCAGCGCAGATATTGTGATTGCCAGGATCCATTGCTGGATCACCCATCTTGGGCCTTCACTTCCTCTTCGTAAGGTGATAAGGAGGACCTCAGCCACGGCCCTTTCTGCCCTGGGGATTGTGGATTCAGCCACAGCGGTAGGCCTCTCCATGAAGTCAAACGGTTGAGATCGCGATTGGGCCAGATCAAAATCAACGTGGATGGGTCTTCCTTGGGCAACTCGGGCCCTTTCGGGGGTGGTGGTGTGTGTAGGAATCACGCAGGTGACGTCCTATTCACTTTCTCTTCAGGTTATGGCTTCGGTTTGAACATCGGGGCTGAGATCATGGCTATTTGGGAGGGCCTCTCCCTATGCCCTTCTTTGGGCTTCTCTAAGGTGGAGCTGGCCAGCGACTCCAAAACGGTGATCGGGTCCCTTTCTAAAGTTTCCTCCCTCTCTTGGGCCACACAATACTGGTGGACTAGGATTAAATCTCTTATGAGCAACATGGACGTAGTCATTTCCCACACTCATAGGGAAACTAACGCGGTGGCGGATGCGCTACCCCGTGGAGGAAGTTACAACCAAACTCACCATTTCTTCAAAAATCCCAGAGGAGCTCCCAAGGTCGATCAATGGCCTCCTCTTCCTAGATTGAGTTGGCTTAGGTTGTTTGAGGGAGGGGAATTAGCTTATTTCTTTCTTAAATTCTTGTTGCTTTCATATGATAGGTGGGCCCTTTTCCTTTTTGTCTTTAGGCCTGCTTGAAATCTGTCATCTACATTTTTCTTGTTATATGAATCTTCATTTTTAAAAAAATATTCATGCAAAAAAAATTTAAAAAAAATTAACCTTAATACAAACAATTCAACCCCAGCGCAACATTGTTTATCCAGTCCCTCGAGGCATTTAGCTTAGCTTTCTCTACCGCTTAGCAGCAATGGAACCCTTGGTCACTAGGATTAGCTCAATTTGTCCCTACGATCATGTCGAACTAACTTAGGGATAGCCAATAGGCATAACCAGTAGTTATAATTCCCTTCCATCTGCACCTACATGTTGGATCTAAAGGAAATCCTTATCTTTGGGAATCATACATTGGGTCGACAATAGCTTGTAATCTCGACATTACTCAATCCTCACTCATAGCGCGCTGCTTGACAAAACATCCCATTGCTCTCAGCTAGATTGGTGATCCCGCTTTAGTAGTAAGTTTTCCTTTTCCGCATATATATTTCAACTTAGTTTTGCTCAATCGTATAATTGTTGCACCTTAATGTTTTCGTAGTTTTTTGTTGGGCTCGGGGCTGACCTGAATCTATAGGACGGGTGTATTGCTTAGTTTGTCAAAAAAGTTTGTCCAAAAAAAAAAATAAAAAATAGTGTTAGCAGGTTCTTGTGGCTGTAATTTTCTATCTCAGAGGACCCTGCTACAGCCAGGAGCTCAATGGTAGGTTGGATCACTTCAATCTGTTCTCCGGGGCTTTGAAGGCGCTCTGAAGGATTGGGTACGCTGAGGAAGAAATGATTCTCTAGTTATGTAACGCCCCGGATTTTTTCCAACCTGAGATTAGACGTCCTTAGGCAATGGGTCAATCCTAACACAGGTTTAACTTCTTAAACGCTCAATTAAAGCCTCAAATCGCTCCTTAAACCATTTTCTTCACAAATCCCACCCTTCACTACCTTGTGCTTTCAATTTTTCAAAGCACCTTCGCCCTAGACATTATCTTAAACTAGCTAAGTAGCATAACTTGGATCACTTTATATACAAACCACAATGGACTAAGTTCCACCTCAGACGAAAATCACTTAGGATTAAATCCTTTAGAAATTTGACAAAGTGAACTAGGTGCTAAACTAGATTAGCCATGAAATCCATTTGAATCGCTTTAAATACGTTCTGCAAGACCCAAAACTTGTAGAATCATTGGCGCTAGGTTACCCTAAAGTTTAGAACCAAACTCATTTCCCGTCTGCTCTCGGGAATGAAACGAAACTTCGTATTAGGTCTAGATCGCACATCGGGAGTCTGATTAACCCGAAGCTAAGGAACTAGGACCGCCCCACTGGGCTTAACAATCATCTCAAAAATCAGCTCCATCCGATGTTCCATGGCCATTCGTTTCGATTCGGAGCGAGGGAGTGTGAAAAACACTATTCCTATTCCAAAATAAATATCAGGAATAGTGATCTGGTATCATTCGTTTACGCGTCAGTATTAAGCAACCTGACCGTTAGAATCAGACCAAATTACACCCTCGGATTAAGAAAAATTTCAGAAACATTTACATATACTTGGAATTTCTGATGGTGGCCCACTGACCGTTGAACTGAAAGTGGTCCGCCACGTGCGATCTGGGAATCCGATCGAGTCAAAAACGTAATCCCACATAGATCCATAGGTGGTGAGCTTAAGTCTGACGTTTGGCTCAAGGAGGGCTACCAGAACTTCCCTTTTAAGCTGGAAAAGCGACGAATATCCTATATTAGCAGTACCCCTTGAACCTGAGTCTATTTTCAGAATGTTTTTGGCTATAAAAGGAGCTTAGAACAGCCCCTCTCACAGCCATACGAATTTTGGAGAAAAACCCTAGAGGGAGAGAGAGAAAGAGAGAAGAGCTTAGGTTTTGTGGGAGATCTTCCTCCTACTTGCTTTGATACATTACACGGCCTACACCGCTTCATTCAGTGTTTTCCGGCGGTTTCCATCCCATTTGAAGGTAAGAAACCCTAACCCTATGTCTGATTTGAGGTGGGATCGATGTGGGTTGTGTAACGACTAACCGATTCCGCTCTTTAGGCTAGAAATCTCCCGTATACGGAAGTTCTACTACCCTTGCTGATTCGTTTCGTTTCCAAAGGCAAAGGTGAGGACTTTAAGTGTATAAGTTGCGGTTTTCAACGCTTTCAATGTCAGATAATGGTAGATTCATGATCTGCATGCAATTGCACATGTACAAAGTGCTTTCCGTTTCCTGTTTTGATTAACGTTGTGAAATATGGAATTTCACATATTCTAGGTATACGTAGAAATACCGTATACGTATTTTTTTGGATAAATGTTTGACATGTTTATTTAATTTATGATTATATAATATATGAATAAAATACTAGTTTGGCGAAAGGAATCGCCAAAATACATGTTCACTTGTAAATGAGACGTATGTTGAAATTGTGTATGTTAGAAATACTGTATACGTATTTCTTTTGGAATAATGTTTGACATACTTATTTAATATATGATTATACAATATATGAATAAAATACTAGCTTGGCGAAAGGAATCACCGTATTACAAGCTCCCTTGTAAACACTATGTATGTCGAAACTGGGTACACTAGGAAGTACCCTATACGTATAAATTTTCCTGACATGATTGTCGGGTTTATTTCTTTGTATGAATATGATGTATATGTATAAAATATTAGTTTGGCAAAGGGACAACCCTAGTACACATTTCTCTAGCATACGTCATGTATGTTGAAATAGTGCATTCCAAGTGTTGGTGAAATCACTTGTGAGTGTAAGTGCTTAAGTGTTAGAACCTTAGGTAGGTGCTGAGATGGGATTCTTAGCTACCTTAGAGTCACCTATGACATCCTCCATGTGGTTATTCACTCTAATCACTCGCTTATGAAATATAAGTATTTGTATCCCTATTTGCATAATGCTTTATAACATGCTTTTGAACATGCTTTGTGACTTGTTTATCAACATGCTTCATGATATGCTTTATAATATGATTGCTAGTGTTCTTGAATTACCATGTTATCATGCCGTATTTCACATGCTATGGTTAGGATTTGACTGAGCTTGGGACTATGTTCATAGTCCAGGCATCCGGTATCAGACTTGAAGATGTGGTTGGGATTCGTTCCGCCACGCATGATGTGTTGGCGAGCCCGTGTCGTACTTCGATTGGCGATAGTGGTTGGTCACACGAGGTGCTTTTGCGCTTCATATCGCCCAACTTATTGTGCGCTCGAGCCAGCCGAACACGTCAAGTAAACCGTGTGTCTTATGTATGTTCACCATGTTTGGTCGCTAATGCTTGAACCTAGGGTACCAAACTTACCAGTGAAAATCCCGTTAACCATGGTACTTCGATCCGTTAAGACTCATGAGCCAGGCATGGTGATATGGGACACCGTGGTCGAGCCGTTGACCCTCTGGCGGGGCTACGTGCCTCCCGTAGTGACCGGTGAGCAACTTAACTCGTGAGCCGATTATGGTGGTATGAGACACTATATTCGCGTTGTCGGCCTACATTGATAAGGTGATGGGGAGTGGTGCAACCTTTGTGCGTAACAAGACCACAGCGGCCCTTTGTAGTGACCGCGAGCATATTCTGAAGTTCCAGGGCGCCTTAGGGTTCGCCGCGATATATAGAGTATGAACTAGACCTGTTTCTGTATAGTGATGAATCGTTTAAGGGGTGATGGGGGAGTGGTGCAACCTTTGTGCGTAATGTGACCACAGCGACCTCTGTAGTGACCTAGAAAACACATCATCGTCTGATATTAACTAGGACTGACGACCCTAGATTGGATCATGTTTGGAAATGATATAAGGGAGGTACCTTAGTTTCCCAATCCTGCTGTTTGAAATGGACTAATTAAAAATCAGTAATCATACTCATCATGCATCGCATGTGCCTGGAAGATGTGGAGCACTGTGGGATGTAAGCATGCGCGAATGTGAGATGGTGTCGCATGAGGGAGTATGTCGGTGAGGGCATCCATCATACCTGCATTCATACTTGCATTAATCAGAGTAACTAGGAGTGCTTGATTTACTGCTTTATCATTACTGCTTGACTGCATCGATAACATGTTAACTTATGCTTTATTGTTCCACTGAGTTAGCTACTCACTCCCACGTTACGGGACGGTGTTGTACACACCAAACAGAATTGTCGAATTTCAGATGATGGCGATGCTTATGAAGCAGAGCCGGACTATTTCTATGGTGATGATGAGGAGTTCTCCTATCATGTAACCCTCTGACGGGTCTCTGAAGACATAGTACTTTGTATTGACGGGGCTGTGGTACTGGGGATAGAAGACATTAAACTTACATATTTGGTATATTTTAGAACTGTACTTGTATTTATTTAACCTGGTAATGTTATCACACTCTGGAGACTCATCATAGTTTATATATTTTATCTATCTAACATAGTCTTCCGCTTGCAAAATTAACTGTCTTTGGAGTATGATATGCTGTTTTGGCTTAATCTCACTCATGTTCAATGCACGAATACAGTCAACATTCAATCATCATTCATTTTGTTGCATAAGTGATGTTCTGGAACTCGGGAGTTGAGTTTATGCTCGACCTCCGATTTTCAGGGTGTTACAAGTTAGGCCGCCTCTAAATATTATTGTTTGTGCTGTTGATTTTAAAGCTGATAGAGTTGTGTTTGTGGCTGTTTGGAGATAGGAGGTCTTTTGCCCATGCATTCTGTTGACTGGGGGCTGTTTGGCGGAAGCATCATTTGCGGGATGGCTTGTATATTTGGTGTCTAGAATGTTTGTTCGGTGGACAATGGTGATTGTATGGAAGATGGAATGTGATTACATAATTTCACTTTGTAGCAGTTGGAGGGGGACAAGGTAATTCTCCGTGAGGTCTCAGTGCATTGGCTCATTCCTACGGAAGTTTGATGCGGGGCCTCTAGCGCTAGAGGTGTTTTCAGCTCCTGTTATGCCCTTAGCCCGACTCCTGCATTGGCAATCCAAAAATTGTGTGGCTTGCTGATGTAGAGTGGGTCACAGACACTTTCATGTCCAAGATGGATTAGAGAAGGCCCGATCAGATGCAGAAGTCATCAAGACCGTCAGAACCTTAAAATAGGCATATCTCACAAACCGGAATGAGTTACTCGATGTACCATATATGATTTTGGGATAGGACATGCTAATTTAGCCAACCAACCCGGTATACCTGGGTTACCCACGCCGAGTTTGCGAGATTCCATTGTATCGATGGTAGAATTCCATGTTTATTTCCGTTTTTCCTATTTTTAGTAAGTTTTAGTTTGATTATAACTCTTCATCCGTTTGGGCTTTAGGAGTTGTGCCGTACATGAAAAGTGTTTTAAAAAATCAGGAGAATAATGTGGTTAAGCCAAATAGGACACTTACTATAAATAGTAAATTTACTATTTATAGTAAGTTATGAATTTTAGGGAGTTTTAGTTATAGTTCAATTCTTAAACTTATTCCAAGTCCTTGAATTCCTATTTAAAGGGTTGTAGACTCATTTATTTCATCTATCAATATTCAATAAATTTATTTTGACTTTCTAGAATTATTCTAGATTCTATTTTTCCTTGTTGATTTGAGAAGTCTCTATAAGGAGTCCAGAGAAGCTTCGTGGATTCGAAGTAGTTATCCTTGAGGAAGACGGTGATCCACCTCATCACATTCATCCCCGCGTCACTTGCATATGGGTTGCCTCCTACTCTAGGCCATGATGTACTGCATATGGTGTCCCTGGGTAATGTCCTTGCTACTTGATGTGATGTACTGCGTATGGTGTCCCTGGGTAATGTCCTTGCTACTTGATGTTTGTATACTTGATCTGTTGCTTGGGAATGGCTAGAATTTTGGCAATTGGAGGAAGTTGCTGGTTGGTGCAGGTGCTATAAAATTACTGTTTGGGAGATACTACATGTTTGGCAGACGTGTAGCTCAGGTGGTTGTGTTCATTGCAAGTGGCTTTTTGGGTGGTATTTGTGGCCTGTCTGCTGTCCTGTTTTTACTGGTATTGTGGAGCATATGTCAGGTACCTATGGTGCTGGGGCAACGCTCGGTCTGAGCTGGGATCAGAGCTGCAGAGATATCCTTTCAAAAAAAAGAAGATCGGGTTGCTTCAGAGTAAATAGCCTGTTGGAGTTTTGCTATGATGTAAGATTGTATATGCAGGAAGGGTAGCAGCATCTAGCTTTTTTTAATTTATTTTTTATTTTTTATTTTTATTTTTAAAGGTGGGAGCACACCAACTGGGATTCATTGATCAGAAAGATGCTATACAGAGTGTGGGTGGGCACTACGAAATGACCGGGCCTCACCAAAATATAAACCTCATTCCGGCGGCAACCATATACAAAAAGCTGGTGGCATCATGTTAGGATGTAAGCTGATAAAAAAGTTGAACTACTCCAGTGGGCCACACCAACCGGGAACAGTGAGGATGGGGATGACCACCATCAAATAATTCACCGGCCTTATCTTGGCATATAAATATCAATGCCATTAGGTAGGTCTCAAAGGTGGGCCATTGAGACCATTGTCTTTTCTGTGGACACTTTAGTTTTGTTTCGGCTTGGCCTTTGGCCATACATTCTGACATCAGATGGGACGTCCCATTTGGAAGATTCCAAAGGTAGACGAGACGTCTCTCTTCCCTCTACTTTGGCATGGCCCACTTGAGTTATGATCGGCCTGATTTTTTTACATTATTTTCAATGTGAGATAATACAGCTATTAGCAAGGTGGGCTGGAAATGGAGACAGTGGACCACACGCATCTCCAGCCTCAATAGGATAGCCTTGTTTTGATTTGTTCACATCAAGAGAGAAGTGAATGGTGCGACTGATGGGCTGGCCCGAGAAGGTAGTGATCTCCAAGACAGTCAATTGTGCAGGGAGGCGTTCCAGCTCCCTGTAGCTTCCTGGGGATGGTTCTTTTAGATAAGGTGGGGTGAGGTGCCATTAGAGAATCTTTGTTATAATAGATGGCTTCGGAAGTTCTTTTTGTGCTCCGTGGGTAACTCGAAATATTGCATCTATCATGGTATTTCTCCCAGGAATGAACGCAAAGGAAAATCATTAAAAAAAAAAAAAAAAAGATTTGAAAATAATAATAATAATAAAATCAGCAAGGTATCAAACGTAGGTGGTGCCCCATCCACTTTTTCTTTGGTATAGCCTACTTGAGTTTGATTTGTCTAAATTTTACCTCATGGGGGAACTGAAAATTGTGTTTCAAAGGTCAGCATCTCCATTCCCAGTTCTTGTCCATTCCAGTAGTATGGCCCATGTGATCAGCAGAGAATCTGGATTTTGTACTACGTGATCTTTATGATGGGGCCTACCAATTTCATAATACGGATTACTAATTCACTTTTCCGGGATAGAGGTATTTGATACTGTGGTTATGTATCACATGCCATGTAGGCACTCGGAAATGGTGATACGAAGGAGGGAATTATGAATGTCACAGACCCCTTACATGTGACAGGTAGGCACGTGTGGATGTTTGCGTGTCTTCATGAAAACAGGATTCAAACTAGTATGTGCGTTTTGCACAAACTTTAAGATGCCCGTAACCTAACCCTTCATTTAATTTTACACGTGTTTGTAGATGAGCGGCCACCGTTTACTGTAGAAGAAATGCTAATTCCAGATGAAACTCAGTAAGGGCCACCGTGATGTATTTGTCTTACCCATGCCATCAGTCCCTTTTTCCGCTCATCCTAGGTCATGACCTTAAAAATGAGGTAGATCTCAATCTAAGGTGGACAAGTAAACCAGCCGAAAACAATGGTGATTGAACTTCTACCGTTAAAAACTTCGGGCCCACTGTAAAAATTATTTGGCATCCAACCTATTCATTTGGTCAAATAATCCTGGACGAAGGAAAAACTTAGATATCAGCTTGATCGAAAGCTTATGTGCCTCCAAGAAAATTTCAATGGTAAGCGTTCAATCCCAACTGTTTCTCATGGTGTGGTTCACTTTAGCTTTGGATCTACATCATTTTGGGTTCGTGTCCTAAAATGAGCTGGCAAAATTAATGAACAGTGTAAATAAAACACGTAGACCATGGTGGGACCCACAAATCTTCAGTTTTGGTGGTGGACTCTGTAGGACCCACGGTGGTGTGAGGACTAATGGACCCACCATGGGCATGTGGTGTGAGGACTTCGCGGTACATGGTGTAAGAACTTGGTGGGACTGACTGTGTTGTATGTGTTTAAGCCCTCTATCTGTTTTGCCAACTCATTTTAAGGGTATGACCCCAAAATTAAAGCAATTCCAAAACTTCATTAGAATTTAGACCACATTACATAAAGCAGTACGTGGGGATTGAAAGCCTACTATTGAAAACTTCTTACATCATAAAAGTTTTGGAAGAAGCTCATTTGTGTTTTCGCTTTATCCGTGTGTTTATGACTTTATAAACAGGTTGGAAAATAAACATCATGGTGGGCCCTAAGATGGTTTCAATGGTGGGTACGTGTCATTGTCCCCACTGCCTTATGTGTTGTGGTCTGTCCGAGCTTTGGATCGGCCTCAATTTTAGGCTCATGCTTTAAAATGATCTCACAAAATGGATGGATGGCATGGGTATAATACACATAAGGGTGAGGCCAACAGAAGTTTGCCACATCAACACATTGGTTGCTATGTTCCGAAAAAGTTAAATGTGTGATATGAATCCGATCATGTGGATCTCACAGATCCTACAGTATTTATAAAAATTTAGTTACAACAAACATTTGGATAAATACACATTTGAGATTGGAATGTGCAGTGAACAGATGCTACCCATCTAGAAGAAGCTACGGAGGAGATAAGATGGTTGGTTAACATGCCCACTAAAGCACAACGGTCGGGTAACGACGTGAAGCTTGTCTTGCAAGAGATGGAACCGAGCCATACTCAAATCTTTTAGTGAAAACACCAGCCACTTGATCAGTCGACCCAACAAACTCTATCTGGATATCTCCACGAGTGACTTTTTTGCGAATATAATGATAATAAACTTCCAAGTGCTTAGTGCGAGCGTGATAAACCAGATTTGTGGCAAGTGAAATAGCACTGATATTATCGCAATATAAAAGCTGATGATCCATAAAAAATATATGAAGATCATGGAGAACCATACGAATACAGAATAATTCGGCTGCGGTGAGTGCTAGGGAACAGTACTATAATTCAGTACTCGAGCTAGAAATAGTAAGTTGTTTCTTAGCAGTCTAGGAAATCAAATTCTGATGAAGAAAGATAGAAAATACTGACGTAGAACGGCGGTCTTCGGGATCACCAACCCATTCAGCATCATAGTAAACACGTAGTAAGAGATGACTCTTATAAAAGTGAAGATGATGAGCAATGGTGTCTTTAAGAAAGAAAAGTATACGCTTAACCGCCATCTAGTACATGGATCGAGTAATGGGCATACATAAATTGACAAACTTAGTTGACAGCAAAAGCAATATCTGGTCTTGTTAATGTGACATACTGGAGAGCTCCCACAACACAGCGATACTCATGCGGATTAAGTAAATGATCACCATCATATTTAGATAGCTCAGAGCCATAAATGATTGGAGAACATATAGGCTTGGCACCATGCATTTTTGTGTATTGTAAAAGATCCAAGATATACTTGGTCTGTGTCAAGTACATATTAGACGCAGAGCGATTAACCTCAATACCAAGAAGGTAATGAAGAGAACCCAAATCTTTCGTTGCAAATAAGCAATTGAGATCGTCGAAGGGAGAGATAAGAGCAGCTGACTTGTCGTTGGTGATAATAATGGCATCCACATAAATGAGAATGAATGTTTACTTTGCAGTCGTCTCCAAACAAAGAGTGAAGTATCGTACGTCCATGGAGGCTGCAAAACCCAACCAAGAAGATAGCTTGTAAGTCGAAGATACCAAGCATGGAGGGCCTGCTTGAGCCCATAAAGAACTTTGTTCAATTTACATACATGATTAGGACGGGATGGATCCACAAATCCTTGAGGCTTGGTGATATAAATCCCTTCAGAAAGCACACCATGTAAAAATGTATTCTGAACATCAAGTTGCCAAACAGACCACCCAAAGTGAAGGGCAATAGAGAGCACGAGATGAATTGTAGTATACTTGACTACGTGATTGAAAGTCTCGTCATAATCAATTCTAGGTTGTTGATGACAGCCTTTGTCAACCAAACGTGCTTATAACATTCAATGGAGACATCAAACCTCTGTTTAATCTTATAAACCAATTTTCAACCCAGTAAATTATATCCACAAGGAGGAACCGAAGTCCAGGTACCTTATTTTTTAAGGCGTCGAATTCAAGTGCCATAGCTGAACTCCAGTCAGTAAATTTAACTGCCTGCATATAATAGGTAGGGTCTAATGGTGCAAACATTACTTGAAGAGCCACGGGAAGGGAATATTTTGTAATGGTAAATGACTTAGGTTTAAAAATGCCATCCTTTGCCCGAGTGCGCATAGGATGAGTTTGGATGGGCCGTTGGGATGATGTGGGTTAAGGGGAGGTACCGGCTGGGTTGGAGGAGAGGGCTAGGAGACACTATCGTTTAAAGAAGCGTGTGAGACTGGAAGTAGAGAAAGATCAGTAGCATCCGGCCTTGTCCGGTATATTCTCATGTAGAGCTCCACCCCACGGGTGCAGGGGATGTTAAAGTCCCTCAATATACACTGATATACCATCCTCTAACAGCTCAATCTTCTAGAGAAAGTGGTGATTTGACATGTTTTACACTACGCAATCTTAATGCTGGGAGAGAAGCGGGGCACCAAATGTGAAAAATATATATGTGACCAAAAGTGTAAATGCATATTTATTTTTATTGTTTTTTTTTTTTTTTTAGCTGATATGAGCAATGATGTTGACTAATAAGAGGAGGCAGCACAGGAATTCATTATGCCTTCAACACAAATGATGGGGACTCAAATTAAACGGAAGCGGATTACATGGTGTGCCAACCTGAGTGGTGTGTTGGCGTCACCAAGTTCTATAGGCCCCACCATGATGTATGTGTTACATCCACACTACCCATGCATTTTGGGAGATTATTTTAGGGCATGGCCCAAAAATGAGGTAGATCCAAAGCTCAAGTGGACCACACACCCAAATACACGTAGTCCTGAGTAGTCAACTTTTTTTTTTTTTACCACTCCAAACTTCTTCTGAAATCTTGCAATCAATTGCTATAAAATGGGACCAATTCACCAAATAATAAGTTGTGTTAATGGCCTCAATCCATAAGTCCTTTTCCAACCCAGCATTACTAATCATACATCGGGCCCTCTCTAAGAGAGTCTGATTCATTCGCTTAGCCACACAGTTTTGCCTGGGTGTATGGCGCATCGTGTTATGCCTAATGATCCATTCATTCTTACAATGTTGATTAAATTCGGTGGATGTAAATTCACTACCATTATCAGTCCTTAAAACTTTCACCTTTCGCCCTGTCTATTTTTCCATCATAGCCTTCCATTGTTCAAAATTGGTGAAAACCTCAGATTTATGTTTCATGAAATAAATCCAAACTTTCTGTGAGTAGTCGTCAATGAATGTGACATACCACGATGACCCTCCAGTGAAAACCACGGGCGATAGCCCCAATACATCAGAATGTACATAATCAAGCACTCATTTACATTTATGCTTTCCAGATTTAAAAGATAACTTAGATTGTTTACCATATATACAATGCTCACATATATTTAAATCAAAACTTTTAAAACTTATAATTAAGCATTAGTCAGAAAGTACCTTCATGCCTCACTCACTCATGTAGCCTAGACGTGCATGTCACATACATGCAGACATGAAATATGCTACCGCAGCTACAACTCCACCTGTTGAAGTGCTTTCAATCAATCTGTAAAGATTACAATGCCTTTATACTCTCATAACTTCGAGCGCCCCATTTGAAACTTTAAGCACACCATTGAAACCGGAGAACTTACACCCAATTACCTCGAGTGTACTAAGAGATACCAAACTCTTCTTCATATCAGGAACATGCCTCACCTCAGTCTAGGTACACTCCATCACATTAAACATCTTGATACGAATAGTACTAACAGCTACAATATTATAGGCATTATCATTGCCAATAAATACATGTCCACCATCGCACTCCCTGTATTTAGCAAACCAACTCCGATGAAGAGTCATGTGATATGAAGCCTCTGTGTCCAGAATTCACTCGTCTCTACGATCATTGTATTAGTGTCCGATCATAAATACTAACGCACATCACTTCCGCTTGTTTCTTCATCAGACGTGGTAGTGATGACCTCTCTGAAAGAAGCCTCTGTATTCTCTTTCTTTGTTTTAGGATTTTTACAATCCTTCTTCATGTGCCCTGTCATCGCATAATTCCAACACTTTAACTTACCTTTGCCCTTGGCATTGGATTTGGATCTCGAATGAGAAGATCCCGTGTCTCGCTCAGAATTCTTACCTCTCGTAAATAGTGCATCTTTGGAGGCCCCCATGTTACCATTTTTCTTTCTCATCTCCTTTCCTTGAAGGGCTTAGATGACGGTATCGACATTAAGGGATAGGTTATCGGTGGACAACCTGTCCTTAAAAGACTCATACAAAGCCAAAAGTGAATTCAATAAGATACGTGCCTGATCTTCATCTTTGATCGCTTCCTTCATATCCAGTAATTTGCAAATCATCTTGTTAAAATTGCTTATGTGAGTCTCAACATCTCCTCCCTCTGCCATCTTGAAGTCAAACAACTGCAACTACAAGTGTATGCAATTTTCAGGGTACTTCGCATAGATGTTGCTACAATTTTCTCCCTCATGATATTGTAGAGAACCTCATTCGTTAAACACAATTAAATTAAGGATTTTTCTTTCTTATCCAGTTTCTTCCATTCATAATCATCAATATTTTCCGGTAGCTTTTTAAGGACCTCATCTAGTCTTTGATGAATCAATAGGCCAATCATCTTAACCTTCCGTAATTTAAAATTATTTTTCCTGGAGTATTTCTCAACATCGAACTTAGGATTGGCAATCATTGTTACTCACTTTCATATTCAAGCCTGCGCCCCAATGTTAGCTTTGATACCACTTGTTGGGGGACCGTAGAAGCATGCATAGATGAATCAAGTGATGTAATCCAATCACACCAAGCAAGAACAACGCAAGCACACCGAATTTAAAGTGGAAAAATCCTTTCAGAAAAAAAGTTACAGCACAAAGCGACATATATCACTATGAAAGCTGAAAATTACAAGAGTAGAGAGATTACCATATCCAAACAAGCCTCAAATCAACCCAAGCTACACCCTTGAAACCCTAGAACGAATTAGAAAGCCTTGAATACCTCTCAATCCCTATCACCCAAATATATAACATTTGGAAGAATTACAATCGACATAGGAAATAAATCCCGTAAATTCGCAACTTTGCAAAAATCTGCATGAAACTGTTCAATGTCATCGAAGCTTAACTTTCGATGACATCGAAGTCACTTCAATGGTATATCGAACTAACACCAAAACTATCCATAGACAAAACATGGAAATCGGATTTTCTTCGATTACATTGAGTCGAACTTATCCTTCAATGTCATCGAACACTCTTCAATAGCATCGAAAAATCACCCAATTAACCAGCAACCAACTAGAGAATTCGAAAAATCTCGATGGTATCATACATGTCATCGATAGACTGTTTTATTTATTTATTTATTTAAGAAAGGTGGGAGCACACCACCTGAATCTGTGTTGATTGGAAAATTGGTTGTACATCTTGTTGGGGGAAAAATGGACAAGTCGATAAGTCAGCTTATGGAATGGACCAACTCTACTAAACCAGCATGGGCCTAGTGAAACTCAAGCCTGATAAGGCGTCTACGTCTAGAAACAAGTCAACCTCCAAGGAGGTTGATACAAATGTAAGGACACTCAAAGAACACGATAACAAGCTCATTCGAATAAACTGTGTTCCAACCTAATGGGTCAATTGTAGATTGGCCATAGTTCGACCATTGGTCGGATATAGGTCGATCCTAAATCTACCCTAGATCAGTCATTATCTGACGATAGATCGGTCATAGCCCGTCCATTGGATGGTCATAGATGGGACAATGTCCGGTTACAGGTCAAGCAACGTCCCATGATAAGGTCAAGGACTATTAGTGCCCAGCTAAAGGTAAACACGAATCTCCTGACCTAATTATTGGTCGAAAATGGTGAATGCTGATCTATTGAGAAGGTTGGAGTTGCTTACTCTTGTGCCTTCACCCGTCTATGGGAGCTATCCTAAAGCTGAGCTATAAATTTAAGGAATCTTGCATAATCCCGAAGATCTCCCCCCAAATCTTCGGGGGATAAGATCAGATCTCGATAATGTTGGGGGTCCGATAATCTCATAAAGATGTCAGATTCGGATGGATCTCCAAGATATCGAGATGAGTCCTCATACGATGGGATTCTCTTCCCTATATATATAGGGATATCCCCAACCATCAAAGGTACGCACATTCTAACCCTAACATTCAACTGATGTCTCTTTTCTAAAGATCCTACCCTACAAAAAGACCTCGTTCCTGACTTAGGCATCAGAGAATCCCTTGCACTAGCCAGGGTCTCCCTTGTTTCTCCTTTACACGTGTGCAAGTGCAAGAGGGTCAACCATGGAGGGTCTGCCAGAAAACTGCATCAACGCATCCAATAGGTGGGCACTACAAAAAAAAAAAACACCAAGCTACAACTAATAAAATCTAACCATATACAACATAAAAAAGACCTGAAAAGGACTATGCCTAAGCAGAGAGCAAATAGCTTATCTTGCTCCGGATCTCGCTGCCAAAACAGCTAGCTCAAAAGGCCCACAGGCTGCATGCAACCTGCCGCAAACTGCCAGTCACCGCCCAAAATCCAAACGGTTACATTACCAGCCCACACCACAGCAAACAACTTCACCATTAGCAATAATGCTACAATAGTCCAAAAACTGCTCCGGCACTTCAGAGTTTAAACACTGACAACTGGGCCTGCTGCCCGTTTGAGTTTTCCACACCATTCAACATCATTCAGATTAATTCAAAGAAGAACCTATCCCTAATAAAAAAATAAAAAACTCATTGAATTGGACACATTATAAAACCATGCATGGAGCATGCCCTTTCTTAACTAATTCCCTATTATCTATGAGGCTCTACAGTCATTGCCTAATGAACCAGGTGGATTTTGTTGTATTTTATTTTAAAATAATATTAAATTTTGATTTTTCAAATTTTCAGTGGTTTCCCTCTACATTTAAATTTTAGTGTTTTTGAGGTGTGGGTTTTGTCCTACATCGAATTTGATAAAAAAAAATTCTCTTGTTTATAAGATAGGCTTTTTGTCTTGGGCTTGAGCCCCATTTAGGGGGCACGTGAATTTGGTCCTTGGGGGGGGGGGGGGGGGGGCTATGTCAATAGCTCTAATATATGTCATTGACCACACACACGCGCATGCGCGCCGAGCCGAGCCATGCAAAAAGTCGATGTTCTTTGTCAAATCCGATGACCACACCACACACACGCGCCCGCCGAGTCGAGCCGAGCCGTACATGTGGGGGATCGTAGCATGTTTACCACACCACACACGCACGCTCGCCGATGTTCTTTGTTAAATTTTGTATTTAGAAAAGCCGATGTTCTTTGTTAATTTTATATTTAGAAAACCGATGTTCTTTGTCAAAGTTTGTTCTATGCCATTGACCACACCACACACACGCACGCGCCAAGCCGAGCCGAGCTGTACATGTGGGGGATCGTAGCATGTTTACCTCCTACCAAGTATCAGGAAATGATGAACAGGTGTTCATGGGTAATACTAGAACGTCTCCAGTTATAGGGAAAGGGAAAGTCTTCTGAAACTCACTTATGGAAAGACTCTAATGTTGAATGATGTCTTACATGTGCCTGACATTAGAAAAAACTTGGTCTCTAGTTCACTCCTCAATAAGGCTGGTGTTAAATTAGTATTTGATTCAGATAAGTTTGTAATGACTAAGAATGGAACTTTTGTTGGGATACCGTAGCGATGGTTTATTTATTGTAAATGTATCCAATGATAATAATAATAAGACATCCAGTTCTGTTTATATCGTTGAACCGTTTTATCTATGGTATAGTAGATTAGCTCATGTGAATGTAGTATATTTAAGGAAAGTGAAAAGATTAGGTTTATTACCTAATATATCTAATGAAGGATTCGATAAATGTGAAACATATGTAGAATTAAAATCCATTAGAAAACCATTTAAACGAATAGAAAGATCAACTGTTCTACTAGAGTTGATACACAGTGACTTAGGTGATTTTAGAAATCACATGTGTAGAGGTGGAAAAAGATATTACATAATTTTTGTAGATGACTAATCTAGGTTCATTAAAGTCTATCTATTAAGGAACAAAGATGAAGCTTTAGATGCTTTTTCTAAATATAAAATTGAAGTTGAAAATCAGTTAAATATAAAAATTAAAAGACCTAGAACAGATAGAGGAGGTTAATATGAATTTTCTCAATTTAAAGAATTATGTGAAAAGAGTGGAATAGTTCACGAAACTGTAGCTCCTTATACACCAGAACAGAATGGAGTAGCAGAACGTAAGAATACAACTATAAAAGAGATGATGAATGTCATGTTAAACAGTTCAGGCTTACCCTCAAATATGTAGGGAGAAATAATTTTATCTGCTTGTTATATTCTAAATAGAATTCCTTCTAAATCTTCTAAACAAACATCTTATGAACTTTGGAAGAATCGTGTTCTTAGTTATAAATATATTAAAGTGTAGGGGTGTCTTGCTAAAGTGGGATTACCTGAAATTAAGAAAAGAAAGTTAGGTCCTAAAACAACTGACTGTGTATTTATAAGGTATGCACAAAACAGTATGGCCTACAGGTTTCTAGTTTTAAAAACTAAGGATAATATTCTAGATCCTAGCTAATATAATTATAGAAGCTAGAGATGCAGAGTTCTTTGAAAATGTATTCCTTATGAAATCTAAATCTATAGGAATAGAGGAAGTCAATGAATCATATATTGCATCTACTAGCAAAAATACTTACGATAAAGTAATAGAAGAGATACAACCAAAAAAAAGTATTAGGATTAGAAGAGAAACTAACCTAGGAGATGGTTTTTTCACCTTCTTAGTAGAAGATGATCCTACAACCTATACCGAAGCTATTAACTCTCCGAATGCAACCTTTTGGAATGAAGCAATAAATGATGAGTTAGAATCTATTACATCTAATAATACTTGGGAACTTGTAAACCTACCACCTGTAAACAAACAAATAGGCTGTAAATGAGTGTTTAGAAAGAAACTAAAACTAGATGGGTTTATTGATAAATTTAAGGCTAGATTGGTAGGGAAAGGCTTTAAACAAAAGGAAGGAATAGATTAATTTGATACATATTTCCCTATAACTAGGATTACAACTATTGGGGTCTTAATAGCGATAGCCTCCATATATAAACTAATGGTACACCAGATGGACGTTAAAACGACTTTCTTAAATGGAGACTTAGAAGAAAAAATATATATTGAGCAACCTGAGGGTAATAAGATATCAGGTAAAGAAAATAAAGTATGTAGACTAATTAAATCACTATATGGCTTAAAACAGGCTCTTAAATAATGGCATGAAAATTTTGATAGTGTTTTAAAATCAAATGGTTATCATATAAATGATATAAATAGATATGTATATAGTAAAATTTCTGAAAATGATTATGTTATTATATGCCTTTATGTTGATGACATACTTATTTTTAGAACAAATATTAAATTAGTTAATGCAACTAAGAAATTCTTGTCATCTAAGTTTGACATGAAAGACTTAGGAGATGCTAGTGTAATCTTGGGCATTTTTTTTTTCAAAACGATTGAACTCTCATATCATTGAGAAAAGACTATACACAACTCTCCAGCAACAAGGCAGACCCCAAACAAAAACAAAGGCCCGACCAACTAGGGGAGGCGGCCACAAAACTACAACAGACTCTCTTACGGGAAAGTCCAAAAAACCACGCCAAGGAGTTAATCCTTCGATCTAATCATGCCTAAACCGACCCTATAAAAAAATACCCTACCCCAGACGATAGGAGGAAGGCACCTGGATTGGAGGTAGAACGAAGACTGCTGAAGGAGGCTCCCTTCCCGAGCTAAACCATCCGCCGGCTCGTTACCTTCTCTGTAGATATGGGTAAAAACAAAGTTACCCAGGTTGCTTAATCGGTTGATTCGAGATAGCCAATGAATCCACTTCTAAGGGGTCTTGATTTGGGTTGTCAAGATCTGGATAACTAGCTTTGAATCAGACTCCACCAGAACTCTGTCTAATCCATTTTTCAAGCAAATCAACATTCCGTCATGGATCGCGCGAAGCTCCATCATGTTATTAGTTCCAACCCCGTATCCCATGGAAAAACTGAACAAAATAGTCCCGTTTTCATTCCTACAGATGCCACCCCCTCCGGAGAGTCCCGAGTTTCCCATCGCCGATCCATCTGTATTTAATTTGACCCAACCCAGAGAAGGCTGTCTCCATTTCACCAAAATGAAGTCGTTACGCTTCTGATCAAAAGGCCATTTTCTAGGATTCAATCCATGATTCCAGCTGACTGTTTCCATAAAAGTCACGCCTAGAAGTAATTTCACCCACCATTTGACACGAGCCACTGAAGTACTCAAGTTCATCGGGGAGTTGTCTTAAACTGCGATGTTTCTAGCACGCTAGAGTTCCCAAAGGATGAGAATTGGCAACAGGTACCTGACCGAGCAGTGCGCAGCGCCAGGGGCCGACGCTTGTCTCCAATGGCTCAATTTGCCAGCGATTGATCTATGAATCAGTGGAGGAATACCTCACATGGCCCCAAACAGAGTCCAAAGGGCCTGCGAATGGTGACCAAAAAGGAAAAGATGAGGGATTGATTCCTGTTGAGGAGACGGGTTCGTACCTTGAAGACAACATTTACAAGTAGAAGCCATAGCCACTCCTTTCTCTTGGACCCTGGAATCAACTGGTAACGCATTAATTGTGTAGGGCCCTCCACATGAAGAGAGAGAATTTAGGAGGGAGAGAACATAGCCAAATCCATTTAGACCATTGTTTAGGGGGGCAGGGAGAGTGCAGAACCGTCCAGGCTGAGCGGATGGAAAAATGGCCTGATGGATCATGCGGCCAGATACACGTAGGAGGCTCGTCCGAAATTGAAAATCCACCATTGATAATGTCTTTAGTTAGGCGTTAGGGCAGAAAAGAGAAAACTCAGGATGGCGAGGAAGGACCAGTGCGACTGAGGACATCTCTCACTTTCAGCTGCTGGAGATCAGAAGGGACAGGACAATCCAGGAGACGCTGGATGGGGCCCCTGCCCAACCAGTTTACTTACCAGAAGTTGAACTCCCCATTGCCGACTGTCCATTGAATATGCCCTGAAAGAACAGGAAAAAGGCCTCTAACTTGCTTCCAAAGAGGAGAAGCATTGGGAGATACTTACGTCTGATCATTACCTTGGATATCGTTGGCATATACGTTGTTCATGAGATTCGCCCAGGGACTGGGAGGATCCCCATACTTGGCATTCCACGCTAGTTTGAGACGGTGAGCCGTCATCACATCTTTCAATCTTCTGATACCCAATCCGCCTTCCTCTGTAGGTCTGGAAATTTTCTTCCAAGCCAGCCAATGGAGTTTTTTGTTTCCATCCGTCCAGCCCCAAAAGAAGTTTGAGAACCTTCTTTCTAACTTATCCAGCACCTGACGGGGGGTATGAACTGCTGCCATGATATGGATTGGAATGCTGCTCAGAACATGCCGAATAAGCGTTAATCTGCCTGCTTGGGAGATCAGTCTACCCGCCCAACCTGAAGTTTTCCTGTCCACCTTGTCTACCAAAAACTGAAAGGCTGCAGATTTAATTCTTCCATTGCTAAGGGGAGCACCCAAGTAGATGAGATCCTCCCTGGATTTCAAGAAACCAAGGGTACGTTTCGTAGCTCTGATCCTAGCTGGTGTTAGAGCTTTAGGGCAGATGAAACGGCTCTTTTGACAACTAATTTTTTGGCCTGAAACTGCCTGGAAAATATCCAGAAACTGATTTAGCAGCTGCAGAGATTCCTTTTTATCGTTGGTGAAGAGAAGAATGTCGTCGGCGAATAGAAGGTGGGACGGGCTATGGCAACCACACCGAATGGAAAACTACTGACAGCCGCTACTCCTTAGCATTAGATTGAGGTTCGCTGAGAAAGATTTCATCGCTATGATGAAGAGAGCCGATGAGAGAGGATCCCCTTGTCTCAAACCTCGGTGAGATCTGAAGAAACCTGACGGTTCCCCATTGATAAGAATGGAAAACCAGTTATTACCCCAACAGTTTTCCATGATCTTAACCCATCGATTGCTGAACCTGAACTTGAAGAGAACTTATTTCAGGTAATCCCAGCTTACCCTATCGTAAGCCTTTTCGAGGTCCAACTTGAGAATGAGGTTGTCTCCCTGGACTTTCCTGATGATATGACGAGTCATCTCTTGGGCTAAGACAATATTTTCAGCAATTGATCTCCCTTTCACGAAGGCGCCCTGTTCCTGAGAAATCATCTTGGGCAGTAAAGAGCTTAGTCTGTTAGCTAGGAACTTTGCAAAAATTTTATAAATAATATTGCACAGGCTTATGAGGCGATAATCAGCAAAGTTAGCAGCTGAAGGGGACTTTGGACAGATGCAGATGAGGTTTGAAGTAAAAGCTCTAGGGAATGCGGTCCCAGCTATTAGGTCTTTAGCTGCTTGACGGATATCCTTGCCTATAATGTTCCAACTTGAGGCATAGAAGGGCGCGGAGAAACCATCTGGACCCGCGGCTCCATCTTGCGGCATCGAGAGGGCAGCAACTTTCACCTCCTCCATCATAGGCGGAGCAAGCAAGGCATCATTGTCCGGAGGAGAGATTACCTGGGGGATGGCCTGAAGGAACTCAGCATTGGGACTGGTTTGATTAGCTTGGAAAAGCTTTTTGAAATATTTGATAGCTTCAGTTTTTATTTCCCTGCTCGAGGAGACCAATTCGCCATCTTCAGTTTTGATGGAAGAAATAGTGGCCCTTCTGACTTTTTCATTTACAGCCGAATGGAAGAATTTGGTGTTTTTGTCCCCTTCTAGAAGACAAGAAATCCTGGAGTTTTGTTTCCAGAAAATCTCCTCCATGATCTGAAGTTGGTGAAGCTTGAGCTTGACTTCGATGTACTAGCGGGATAGATAGTCCGACGGGGCTGATTGCATACCGGCATCAATTCCTTCCAACTCTTCTTCAGCTCTCTGAATCTGGTGGAAGATGTTGTCAAACGTTTCCTTGTTCCACATTTTAAGAATCTGTTTTATTTTTTTAGCTTCAGCTGAATATTGATCATCGAGTGGGGAGAACAGTAACCTGCCCAAGCCTTTTGAATTGCCTACAAAAATGAATCATGCATAGTTCACATTTTAAGAAATTTAAAAGGTCTCACCTTTGAGGGCTCCTGGGAGGGGAAAAGGAGGCGCAACGGAGAATGATCTGAGCAAAGCCAAGGGAGATGTTTGACCCGAAACAGAGGAAGCGCAATCAGCCAACAAGAGTTGAGAAGAACTCTATCCAACCTAGCCCATACACGCGCATTATCTTCTCAGTTATTGCACCAAGTGAACTTGTTACCAACGTAACCTGCATCAATGAGCCCTGACTTGTGAATCATGTCCGCAAAATCATCCATGCTAGAGCTATCACCCACACGACTCCCTCTCCTTTCGTCTAAGGTAGCCACCGCATTGAAGTCCCCCGCAATGGCCCAGGCCCCTTGAATCAGTCTACCAAAGTTTTCAATCTCAAGCCACAGATCTCTTCTCAGGAGTTTACAGCATTTAGCATACACCACCGAAATAGAAATGGGATCGCCCCGGGACTGAGGAGAGAATGAAAGTATATCATCTGATTTGAGGCCAAGGTGGTGAGAGCATTTAGCTTATTCCTAAGAAACACCCAGATTTTACCCCCCTGCTCCGTGTTAGAAACTGAGCAATGATAGCCTAACTTAAGACCCAGAGCCACCCTTTTACTGTTTGAAATCATTGGTTCTAAAATCGCCAGGAAACAGGGATTGAATTTTTTAACCATCTGCTTAAGGGATTTAATAGTAAGCGCATTACCAACTCCTCGCGCATTCCATATAATTATGTTATCCATCCGTTACACATCCAGAGTTTACTGCCTGCCTCTTTAGTCTTCGCAATCTGGAGCTCTAGTTACCTTTTGTATGGAGGTTCCGATGACGTTTAGACAATTGCCTTGAGTTCTCTACTGTCTGTTGTGGCCAGTCCTATTGCTTGTCTTTTTCTGTAGAAGTCTGCTACCTGCTCTCCCAGATTAACGCTGGACCCAACACTGAGTCAAGATCCGGTTCCTGGCCCTCACCCTGCTTAGCCACAGGGCTTTCAAAACCTACGCCCCGGTCCCCAATGAATACTGGGTTGATCGCTGATGAGAAATAGGGAGAGAGGTCCACTTGCAAGGCCGCACTCATCTCCAACATGTTTATCTGATCTGATTTTGTAGCTGGAAATGAATGGCTACCCAATCTGGACACCATCTGGTGATGCCGAGGGCTAGGTCATCCATCTATGTTATCAACAGTGAGTCTAGTTAACTTCAGTATGCAGGTTGCCTCATTTCTGATATTAGGAGGGATATTATCTTTGTCATTTATTTGCAACAAATCGGGCATCTGGCTCTGAGAGTCCTGGGGGTGGATTATGATACCATCAGTTGAAGGAGTACCTCCTAACCTGGCATTCCCTTCATCAAAATCCTCAATTTGAAGCAAGTCTAAATGGTTGACCGGGGATACTATACTCTGCAGGGATTGTGTGTACGACCGCAATCCACACAGCATATCCAATTCTCCCTGAGTAGACATAACAGTTACTGAATTATGGCCTGCCTGAGGCCGTTATCCAACACCCCTGATGTCACCCCATTGGTTCAGCAACGTATTCGTCTCTAAAACATTTGCTTCACAACATGGTTGGATAATTGAACTGGGGGATTTCATATTTGAGATTGGATGAACAGTCCTGATATGTCGAGTAAAATCATCTATGTTACTCCCTGTTACCTGACGGCGTTGATCCCCTGCTTCTCGAGCTGTGAACCCATCAACTCTTACGTATTCATCCCTGACTAGAGAAGAGTTGCTGACCTATTGAACAGAGTCAGCAGGGAATGGGGCCTCTGACCTGATATGTCAATTAGAAGCGTCTCTGTTACTCTCTATTGCCTGACCGCGATGATCTCCTATTTCTCGAGCTGTGATTCCTTCAGCACCTACATTATCTTCCTTACCTAGAGGAGTGTTTCTGGTCTGTTGATCACAATCATCATGTACAGTGACCCCTAGAGAAACAACAATGCGGGTGTTAAGACATAGGCCCTTTGCCACATTAGGACGAGCACCTTGAGGGAGAGACTTCCCTTCACCAGGAGGGGCACCATCCACTGACCTGACGATTAGTCGCCCATGAGATTGCACATGACCAGATTCAATTAAAGAAATTCTCAGCCCATTAACCACATTGTCATTTACACTTCCCTCCATTGGGTTTTCCCCTCTTTCCTGAGCGAGAGCAGCTACCCTGGTTGCAGCATTTCCACGAACAGCTGGAGTGGGACCGGGATTACTTTGGAATGTCTGTAGCACCAACTCTCTGGTGCCTTCTGTCTTAGACTGACGATGAGACACAGGTTTACCGATGCTGAACAGGGGTTCCATTTCAGCGAAAATGGGGTACGTCTTGCCCAATACCTATAAACCCAGCACCTCTTTGAAGCTAACTCCCGGATTGGGAATAACTCTAATCCAGGCAAACACCTGGAAATAGCCAAAACGAGTATTGGAGTCAATTTGTGTGATCTTCCCGAAGTAGCTAGCCAAATCGATGATGGCTGTTTCAATCCAAGCGTAGGCCGAAATACCGAATAGTGTAACCCACACCCCATCTCCTCCAATAACCTCTTCCGGTGTCCATCTCACCACCGACTGCAGACCCATATCCGAATGTAAAGCGACATTGTTGCGAAACTCTCCCGCTACTGCTGTCGATTTGAACGTCAGAAGGAATTTCATATTTGAGAGCCGCACAATCTCCACTTCCGCAGGTTCATATTCCTGTTGGTCATAGCACCAGATAGCCGATCAATGTTAACAGCCCGATCTACCGCTGTCCCTACCAAGGCTAGGTCCAATCGCTGAAGCCTGGTTTCCACAGCTCTAGGGTCTGCAACCGTAGTTAACCTACAAAGCTCATTCATCACTTTCATTACCTTTCTTGGGCGGGACACAGCATTCGCGAACGATCGTTCAAGAGCCTGTTGATTAAGTTGCGGGATGGGAGAAGCCATGTCCGACTGCTCTGCCCTAAATCCAGTCTGACCTTTCGCCCATTCAATGTGAGCAACCCTCCCATCGATTCATATCTCATGAAGACAATGGATTGCATTGAGGGCATCCTGCTGGTAATAGAACCGAATAAAGGCGAATCCCCGAGATCGATTGAGAACCCTATTCCAAGGGATGAAGACATCTCGGATTTTTCCATAGCGACCAAAGATGCGGGACAGATCTTCTTCTGTCGTATCATAGGTGAGATTTGCAGCAAAAAGATAGAAGAAACTATTTGATTTCTGAGATCTCTTGGAAGGGACCCGCATCCACTGTACCTCCCGATCATCAGGAGGAGCATCGCTCTCTTTCTCTCGTTCCTCCATTTAGCCCACGTGCCTATTGGATAGTTAAAACTGTTTGATCTACGGAAACAATGTGGGTTGAACACCCACCGTTCAAACCTTCTCAAGGCCTACCGTAGTGGCTACTTCTCATCTAACTCTCTCTCTCTCTCTCTCTCTCTCTCTCTCTCTCTTTTATATATATATACAAAAAGTCCTTTTTTTAGCAAAACAACAGCAGTCAGCGCATCATTACATTACATTATCACAATCTTGGGTATTGAAGTAACCAGGAAAAATGTTGTTATTATATTATCACAATCTCATTACATTGAGAAGATATTAAGAAAGTTTAACCATTTTGACTGTTTACCTGTCAGTACTCCTTATGATTATAGTGTGACTCTCATGAAGAATACAGAAAATAGTGTCTCAATCGGAGTATTTCAGAATAATAAGTAGCCTCATGTATCTAACAAACTGCACTAGACCAGACATAGCTTTTGTAGTAGGAAGGCTAAGTAGATATATACATAACCCTGGAAAAGAGCATTGGAATGACTTGTCTAGGATTTTGAGATATCTAAAAGGCAGTATGGCCTATGGTTTACATTATAATGGTTATCTTGCTGTATTAGAATGATATAGTGATGCTAACTGGATCAGTGATTCAGATGAGACAAAATTCACTAGTGGATATGTCTTCACTCTGGGTAGAGGAGCAATCTCTTGGAAGCCTACCAAGCAGACATGTATCGCTCATTCGACTATAGAATCCGAGTTTATTACCTTAGAAAAGGCTGGATCAGAAGCCGAGTGGCTTAGAAATCTCTTAGCTGATATACCATTATGGCCAAAGCCTGTATCGGCCGTGTCTATTCATTGTGACTATCAAGCAGCTATAGCGAAAGCAAAGAGTAAAATATATACTGGAAAGAATAGGCATATTAAACTCAGATACAACATAGTGAAACACATGTTGCGTAATTGAGTCATATCTATTGACTTGGTGAGGTCAAAAAAGAATCTAGCAAATCCTCTGACCAAAGAACTATCTAAAAGGTTAGTCAATGATACATCGAAGTGAATGGGGCTGAGCTTAATATATGAGCTGCCAGTGTCAAGCAGCTATAGCGAAAACAAAGAGTAAAATATATATAATGGAAAGAATAGGCATATTAAACTCAGATACAACATAGTGAAACACATGTTGCGTAATTGAGTCATATCTATTGACTTGGTGGGGTCAAAAAAGAATCTAGCAAATCCTCTAACCAAAGGACTATCTAAAAGGTTAGTCAATGATACATCGAAGTGAATGGGGCTGAGCTTAATATATGAGCTGCCAGTGTCGGCAACCTAACCTATACAAGTAGAGATCCCATGAGATAGGTTCAATGGGTAAATAATAAGACACGAGGTAGACGATTACACTGAGTTATATGAGCCCCTTCTATGGTATACAGTGCGAGCAGCAACATAGAAGGATAAATTTTTAGAAGTCTTAATGGATCCATATCCATATATTTGGTTGTGTATACAGTTGCTACATACACTTGATGGAATTCACCTATATGGGTGTGGAGGTGGAGGCAACTTCCTATGAGAATCTAGGCGAATTATCTAGAGCACTCATGAAATTTAGGTAATGGTGTATGGCCGAAACGCACCGAATCGCAGAATCACTTGGAGAGGAAGAGTTGTGTGAGTGGCATATACTTGCGATCTACATTAAAAGGATTCAGGTTTAAGACTATGGTGTCACCTGATTCCTGTAGACCTGTCTTGCTTACTCTAATGTCGGTTCAAGTCTATGGTGACACCGACACCATTACACAACTATTATGCTTTAATCCGAAAGAGTTTTATTTTAAAACATGTTGGGGATTGTTGTATTTTGTTTTAAAATAATATTAAAATTTAATTTTTTCAAATTTTCGGTGGTTTCCCTCCACATTTAAATTTTGGTGTTTTTGAGGTGTGGGTTTTGTCCCACATCGAATTTGACAAAGAAAATTCTCTTATTTATAAGATAGGCTTTTTGCCTTGGGCTTGAGCCCCATTCAGAGGGCATCTAAATTTGGTCATTTGAGGGGGTGTTATGCCAATAGTTCTAATCTATGCCATTGACCACACGGGCGCGCGCGCCAAGCCGAGTCCGTGTCCGTGTGCGCGTGTGCGTGTGTGCAACACGACGCGACGGGCTGGGCTGGGCATGGGTGCGGGTGCGGTGTGAGTGTACTCGCGTGGGTGTGTGTACGAGTACTTGAGGGACTTTATTTGCGAGAGTATACTAGCACTTGCGCCTTTTCGTTTTAAACCAGAGAGATGCATCCCTTCCGTTTGGTCGCACCTGTTGGGTTTAAATCCAACGGACCTAACCTTTTGTAAAGGGTGCTTATGCACCACTTCGGAGTCTATATAAAGACCACCGATTCCAGTTTCAAATATACAAAAATATTATCTCTCTTAGAAAACTCTCTCTGATACGGTTTTAAGAATTTACTGAGTTCATCACTGAGTTAACTTAGCACTTTCGGATTAAACTACAAGTGGTTCGAGCTCATGTACAGTGAGTGCACCGCTGGGACGGGGTCATAGTCGTTGTATCCTGAAGGTCGATTGCTCTAGAAACCTGTTCCACTTGGGACACTGTCCAAGGGGAGCAAATTCAATTTCAAGTCGAGTGACTCAGTCACGCCTCGACTCAATTCAACAAGTTCTTCTTTCTCAAAAATTTTATTTTCTTTTTTGGTTCTTGATTTTAATAGTCTATTTAATTCAACCAAATATTCCAACAGATTTATCACAGACATTACAGTGTGTCCCACTAATCTTCCTGTTGCAGGAACTACGTTCCATTTCTGTAACTTACCATAGGGTCATTGTGAGGGAAGTGGATTGTGTACGATTTCCATTGTGGGATGGAATTACGAAAGTTCCATTGTTAGATAAAGTTGATATTAAAAAATAAAAAATAAAAATAAATAAATTGATATTTACGATTCTCCCATTATCCATATCTATCCTCCCTCATGAAGAGGTTGGATATATGACAAATAAATGTCCCCACAGCCTTGGAAAACGGGACCTCATTTTCTCCACTTTTCCTGTGTTTGGCCGAGACGGAACGCAGATAAGACGCATACATCACATGTGGGCCCCACAGAGTTTACTCAGAACCGAATTTGCATCCCCAATAATGCAAGCTTTTCAATCACCGAGACAAGCGCTCGGAAACGCCATGCTGACACGGATGGTCGACTAACGCTGCCGACGGTGCTCTGCGGGCCCACCATGATGTATGTCAGTATGTATTTCATCCATGTAGCCCTTCTAATTTTCCATATCATTTTACAGCATCATCTCATAAGTGAGGCATAGCCAAAAGTAAGATTGATTTAATGCCCATCATTAAAAACTTATCAAGGACTAAAAAGTTTAGAAATTAGTTTTTCAGAAGGCCTCCGACATCCCTCTCCTTGTCAGGGGCCTGTATCTGTTAGATAAGGTGGGTTGGGGTTGATTAGAGAACTTTAGGCAGGTATCTAGTAGTCCGTCCTCAAGGCGCTCTTGTAAATGGATATAATAGGGGGGCCAGCCTTTTGCAATCAGGAAGCCGCCCGAATAGTCAGTGTCCTGGATCAAACTATGTTTGTGTTTTCCCTTAATCTAGATTTATGTAACTTAATCAACAGGTTCGATGGAATTAAAATAAATATTACAATGAGCCTTATGAAGTTTCTAATGGTTAGCGTTCCATCACCACTGTTTCCCTGTGATGTGTTACACCTGAGTTTTGGATCTACATCATTTTTTGGATCATGGCCTCAAATAATTATCCAAATGGATGCATGAAATGGAGAAAACACATGCATCATGGTGGGGCCCACAGATCATCGTCCAGTAACCACCCTGCTACTGGCAGAGTCAGTAGGCAATCCGCTTCGGTTGAGGAGTTGCATGTAGTCACAAAGAGGGTGTGACTTGTGCCGAAGGATCAGTATATGGGATGAAAGTAGATTAGATCTATCCCGTCTATCATTGATTCTAAAAATCATTTTAATTCAAACTATTTGTGGGCCACACCATAAGGATCACTGTAAAATCATTACTGAAACCTTTAACTTCACGTGGCATGGCCCATGTTAGTGTTGGACTGTCCTGCTTTTCGGGACGTAACTTCATCCTGTTAGGAATAAATTCAAAGAAGAACCGATCCTAAAAATAAAATAAAAAAAAACCTCATTGAATTGGACGCATTATATATAAAACCATGCATGGCGCATGGACTTTCTTAACTAACTCCCTATTACCTATCAGGCTCTACAATCATTGCCTACAGGAAAGTATAGACTAAATCAATGGTGCACATTCAAAAGAAAATATATTTTTAATGATCAGATGTCTAGAATCATACATACATAGCAGTTTTTGCACCAAGGGATATCCATGCTATAGCCCCAAGATTCTTGCTCCAAATTTCCTAATGGATCAACCACATTCATTTAGGCAATGCTAGTCATCTACTGTAGGGATAGCAGCCAATTGCAGGGTTATGCCGAACTTAGAGCTCATGTCCATATATTGAGGCGTCATCCCATTGCGAAGTTTCCAGTCGAATGAATGGAGAAAAGATGCCAATACTAGCTGGACCATCCTAAATGCAGCCTGGGCAAATCCTCCAGCCTGATCCAAATAGCAGTTCGAAATCTTGGCCTTTGAAGTCAATGTCGCTGTCTAAGAAGTAAGAAGGATGCCAGTTCAGCCCAAACGTCGGGATCTCTTCCTATGGCCCACACGTTCATTGTAATCTAAGAACACTTGGGTATTGAAAAACCATGACTTTCACATCAGCTATGGTTCTGCAAGGAAAGAGCGGACCCGGTGGATGCAAACGCAAAGTCTCCTTCACGACGCAAAAACCATGTTACTATTTTATTTTTTTCATTTAGGTAATTAATATATATTCAAGTTCTTATTGAGGTTGAGGCATCACAGTCTCTCAAATAACACCTTGAATAGAGTTGTGAATGTCCAATCAATTTCGTATGTTGCTCGCAACCAATTAACTAGTAAGATTATCAAGTTGCCGACTAGGTGAAGGGAGAGAAAATGGTCACCTACCTCCAGGAGGCGAAAGACCTTATTAGGAAATTTAGTAAATGCGAAGTGATCATCCTGGTCCCTCGAGCAGAGAATTCCCAAACAGATGCTCTAGCAAATCTAGCAACTGCAGCCGACAATGACATCGCCAAATCAATTCTGATTGAGTTCTTGCCCAAGCCCAGCATCGGTCGACCTGAGCCCAAGAAAACACTTCCCATCATCTCGACCCTGAGCTGGATGGACCCGATCATGGATTAACTCCAAAAGAACAAGCCGACCGTCGACAAGCTCGAGGCACGAAAAATTCAAAACATAGCAGGTCGGTATACCATGATAGGGGACGTCCTCTATAAAAGAGGATTCTCCTTACTGTACCAAAGATATCTTCGACCTGATGAGGCCAAGCCTGTTCTGAGGGAGATCGACGAAGGCATCTGTGGTAATCATTTGGGTGGTAGAGTGGTCGCCCACAATCAAAATCGAAAATAAATCCCACACTTATGCAATTCTACGCACGCGCTCGATGGAATCTTTGATGGGACTTCGATAGCTTAGACAGATTGTCGATGGCATTGAACTCCTTCAATGGCATCAAGAAAACACCAAATCGTTCCAACAACAAAACATGAATTCTTTTAAATGGTATCGAGCATCCTTCGATGACATCGAACTCTTCTCGATGACATCGACAGATCCTTCTGTTTACAGATTTGAGACATCAACAACAATCTCCACCATGTCTTCAATCTTCATTCTTCATATCTCATTTTCCTCATCTTTAATTATGTCTTGTATCATACCTCGCTTTACCATCACTTCTCGTGCATACTTCATCTTTCTTTACGCCTTCGCCAAGCTTAAAGAAGTTGCAAAGAATTTGAACTTCTCTATAGGAATCACCTTAGTGAGCATGTCATTTGGATTCACGCTTGTGTTTTGTAATATAAATAATGAATTTTCCATCACTCAGTGTTTTGTAATAGAAATAATGATTATATCAACTCCTGATAAACCTCTGACTCATCAAAAAAGAATCAAACCTTTTATACCATTGTCTAAGCAACTATTTTAGGATTTTTTTTTTTTTTTTACCTACAAATCTTGTTCTCTGCCCCTTGTATTTCATAACCTTCTGGTTACTACATGTAGATCTGCTCTTCCAATTCTCCATGTAGGAAGACAATCTTTATATTTATCTGCTTTAGCTCGAGATCGTATTATGCAACCAACGCTAACACGAATTTGATAGATACTTGCTTTACAACCAGCATAAATATCTCAATGAAATCAACACCTTCTCTCTGAGCATATTCCTTCACTACCAACCTTGCCTTGTAACTATCATGTTTCTTCTTAAATATCCATTTGCACTTGATCGCTTTACGGCTGATGAAAAGCTCCATCAACTTTCACATTTTGTTCGTGTATAAGGAGTCCATCTCATTATCCATCATTGTTTTTCGCTTTTCAGTATCTTCCTCACCAAGAGCCTCTTGAATAGTACACTGATCTCCATAATATATAATGAGGGCAAATGTGATATTTAGTCATCCTTGTACCTCGCCGATAATGTAACACTCCATACTTTTTAGTACTCGGGTGTTACCGTGTAATCTAGCTTAATATGAATACATAATACTATGCTTGAGTCAACTTTAAATGGGTCAGATGGAATATAAACATCAAGCTGGGCCATGAAGGTTTCAATAGTAGGCTTCCCCATCCCCCACCATTTCCTGTGTTTTTCGCCCACTTTAGTTTGAATCGTCCTTCGTTTTTGGATTTGGTCCTAAAATGATGTCTTTTAACTTATGGATGGAATGGATTTTATATTTACATCATGGTGGACCCACAAATCTCTGGTAGTGCACAATCTTCCTACAACAAGTGGGATAGATGGTTAGCATTGAAAGCATTCGAAACCATCCATATGTTGTGTGATAATGTCACTCATATAGGAAATCAATACCATTAAAATGGTGGGTATCACCATTTGGACTGTGCTTGTTAAATATCAAGCTGATCTGTTGACTAGGTGGGCTGAATTTGTTTGATCAAACTATCAATTTTCCATTGATTCCGTCAACGTGGCCCACTTAACAATCAGAGTGGTCCGTTGTTTTTGGCAAGTGATCTTGTTGGTGGGGTTTACTTTTTTCATGGAACTGATTTCCTTGACTAGTCGTTGGTTGCGTTGCCCTGTAGAACATGCTCAGTTGTCACTTGGAAAGGAATGTTATACAACAGGTATTGTAGAGGCCATGGCTGCAACTTGGTTTCGGGTCAGCCCCCCAGTTTAGGCCAGGTTAGGTTTTCCAACTTGGTTGCAACTTAGAAAGAAATGAGGGGATGTTTTCCAACTAATGGCAGAAAGGGGAGCTATTTAGAAATAATCAAAAGAAAAATATGTATTTAGCATATTGCAAAAGGAAAAGGTGTTATATGTCGAAACCCTAGTTCAAAAACCTGAAAACTTCAGTCAATATGAGTCGACTCGTATCAACTCAAGGACTCCTTTTTTTTTTTTTTTTTTTTTTTCAAAAAGAGCTTTCCATATATGAGGGGCCAATTACATTCGGGAGCCCCCCAGGAGAAAAATAACTCAGGGTACTCCTATCATAAGAACAAGAAAAAGAAACAAACTCTATACATAAGGAAGGAGGAAACAAAAAGTTATCTGCTGCTTCTCTCAACACAAGTATCTTCCCTGATGTAGCCAAGCCCAACCTTGTCTAGGAAAAGCATACCTCGCACCATATCTGGGAGGTTTCCTTGCTGCAAAAAGACCCTACGACCCTGAGCCAAACTTTTCATCCGAGCCATCTGGTCAACAACGGTGTTCCCTTCTCTAAAAATATGTTGGAACCTGAAATTACCACATTTCCTAAGGTGGTCGATCCTCCGGATCCAATACCCCCATTTCCAGCCTGGACCAGCAGAGCCCAACAGAAAATTGACCACAAGTTGCGAATCTGATTCCACTACCACATTCGTAAAACCTCGGCAAATACAGAGATCCATACCATCAAGAATGGATCTCAGCTCCGCGTTTACATTTGAGTCAACCCCATACCCAACAGAAAACGTAAAATTGAAATTTCCAGCATCATCTCTACAGACGCCACCCCCTCCAGAGATACCCGGATTTGCGAGGGACGAACCATCCACATTGAGCTTCACCCACCCTGGAGGCGGTCTAGACCATTTAACCACCATTAGCGAGCGAAGACAACCCTGTAAAGGCATCCCTAAATCAGCATAGGGGCCAGCCAAACCAGACCTGCCAGCAGCTCCATCCGGCACCACTGGAAAAGCCTGAGTACCCTGCCTACCAGCCGTAGACTCCACACCGAGATCGCCCTTGATAATTAACAGCCACCACTTGCCTCGAGCAATCACCGAGGCAGCCGAAGGGGGAATCCCATCAAAAAGTGCTGCATTCCTACACTTCCAGATGCTCCATAGGATAATAGACAGAGCCAGCCTTTGTAGAACCGAACAAGCTGAACCAGACGCCATGGCAGCCCACCACTAGGCCATTCTGACTTCCACTGACTCTGTTTCCAGAATATAGACATTGAAAAAACTTCCAAAATACGACCACACCACCTTCGCAATGTGGCTGTTGATGAAAAGATGAGAAATAGACTCTATGGAGTGCCCCCGTGATGAATTTTCGCTGCAACAAACGCATGTAGAGGCCATACTAACCCCTCTGGACTGGACTAGCTTTCGTCAACACCTTCCAAGATAACAGGGACAATCTCGGAGGTAACTTGCCATGCCACACACCACGTGCCCAACTTCTGGGGGTCAAAACGAAACGTCATTTATCCCACGCCGAAGTCAGGGAAAACTGTCTTGACGAAGAGAAAGGCCAAATAGGAGAGTCGACTCCCTCAGATATGTAGAAACCTTGCTGAAAAATGAAATTTATGACCCATTGAGGCAGATAGTTGAAAGTCACCGATGGAGGGAGGGGGCCATTTTTGCCCAGAACTTGCGCCGTTTTCAGCTGAAGAAGGGAGGCTGGAACCGGGTCAGTCGAGAGCAGGGGCAGAGGTCCGAGACCCATCCAATTGTCTAACCAAAAATTGCACTTTCCCTCACCCAAATACCATTGAACGAAAGAGTTCGCTGCTGGAATCAAAGCTCTAACTCTCTTCCACAGAGGTGAAGCAAAGCTGACCAGGCTTTGCCTCTCAGGACTGACGAGATCCCAAGAGTATTTCAATGTGAAGAAAGAGCTCCAAATACTCTTATCAGGTGAAAATCTGATCTCCCAAGCCTTCTTCAAACGATAAGCCAACATAATTTTCTTGAGTTTCCTGATGCCCAAACACCCCCCCCCCAAGGGACGCCAACCGCTTCCAGCTAGTCTAGTGGCATTTGTTCTTACCTTCATGCCAGCCCCAGAAGAAAACTACAAATTGCTTCTCTAAATTTTTCAGCACAATGGATGGGATGTGAGCAGCCGCTAGGGAGTGAATGGGGATCGATGCCACTCAGCACGTGCTTGATCAGCACCACCCTACCTGCCTGAGATAGACATTTGGACTGTCAACCCCTAATTCACCCTTCCACCTTATCCGTAAGATGACAGAAGACAGCTGCCCTCTGCCTGCCTAAGGACAAAGGAACCCCCAGGTACGTGAAATGGCCTGACTCCCTTGCTATCCCAAGAGTCGCTTCGATAGCTCGCACCCGAGCTTCTCCCATCTTTGAAGAGAGAAGGAAGGAGCTTTTCCTTAGGTTGACCTTTTGCCCCGAGCCCTGTTGGTAATTATCTAGGAACGACTTCAATGACCTCAAAGACGCAAGACCATCGTTTAGAAATAAAAGCGTGTCATCCGCATACAAGAGATGGGAGACTAAAGGGCAACCTGTCCTTACCTTGTACGGTGTGCAGCGACCTTGGAGACAATGCTTTAAGACCTCAACTAAGGACTTTCGAAGAAATTATGAATAGACTTGGAGAGAGCGGGTCTCCTTGCCGCAGGCCTCTCGAGGAGTGGAAGAAACCTGCAACCTCCCCGTTCACAAGAACTGAAAACCAAGCATTAGCGCAACAGATTTCAGCGAGCGCAATCCATGAAGAACTAAAACCAAATCTGGATAGCACCTGTTTCAGGAAATGCCAATCAACTCTATCATATGCTTTTTCCATATCCAGCTTTAGCACCACATTTCCTCCCCAAACCTTCCTGTTTAATTCTCTGAGGAGCTCCTGAGACAATGCTATATTTCCTGCAATTAATCGGCTGGCCTTTTACAAACGCCCCTTGTTCTACCGAAATCAGGTGCGGGAGAATCTGGCTCAGCCTGGAGGCATTGACTTTTGAGAATATTTTATAGATGCAATTACAGAGACTGATTGGTCGATAGTCTGAGAATTTCTTAAGGGAAGCCATTTTGGGAACAAGACAGATTAGAGAAGCTGAGACTGCACGAGGGAGACGACCACCCAGGAAGAGGAAAGAAGCAGCCGCAAGGAGGTCTTTGCACACTATGCTCCAGCAAGCAGCGAAGAAGGAAGCTGAAAAACCATCCGGACCTGCAGCACTATCAGCTGGAATTGACCTCACTGCCTGTAGAATTTCTAAGTCAGTTGGGGGAGCCATCAGCGCCGCGTTCTGAACCTGAGAGATGGAAGGCCGGATGACCCGGTTTCAGGACTCTATCAAGTCTTGAAATTACATGACTTGATACTTAATAAAATTATTAAATTAAAGGGGATACCAATAATATTTTCAACAGCTAAATTGAAATAGAAAATGATAACAATGAAATCACATTGACTGCACTGGTTTAATAGCCTGGTTCTCTAACCTGAGGTTTGGGGTTTGGTCCAAATTTCATGATACTTGACCAAAAATGTGGTGACAAAGGTAAATGAAACAAGACTTACTAATCTAGGCAATGTTAGCCATCTAACGTAGGGATAGCACGAAGAGGGGCAGCTAATTGCATGGTGATGCCGAACTTAGAGCTCATGTCCATATCAGATGGCATCATTCCATTGGGAAGTTTCCAGTTGAACGAATGGAGAAGAGAAGCCAACATTAGATGGACCATCCTAAATGCAAGTGGCAAGCCTGGGCAAATCCTCCGGCCCGATCCAAAGGGAATGAGCTCGAAATCTTGACCTTTGAAGTCAATGTCACTGCCCAAGAAACTTTCTGGCAAGAAGGAAGATGGGTTGGCCCAAATGTCGGGATTTCTCCCTATAGCCCACGCATTCACAAGAACTGAAGTATTCTTGGGTATGGCAAAACCACATATTTCTACATTGGTTGTAGTTTCGCGAAAAATGAGTGGAGCTGGTGGATGTAAACGCATGGTCTCCTTCACGATGGCTTGTAGATATGGGAGATGGTCAATGTCCGACTCTTCCACTTGTCGTCCTGAGCCAATTGTCTTCATGAGCTCCAATCGAGCCTTCACCATGCTATCTGGGTTTCGAAGCAACTCTGCCATGGCCCATTCTACAGCAGTTGAGCTTGTCTCGCTTCCAGCAATAATTAGATCCTGATGATTCAAATGGCATGAATTTAGAACCAATGAAAAAAAAAAAAAAAAAAAACAGAATAATTAATAGACTGACCCAAGAATTATACGGTGAAAACAAGTAGAGAGAATGATATGGTACTAGGGCATTTGAACATTAATAGTGCTTTGGTGCTTCCATTTTTTTAGTAAGTGGGGCTCATTATGATGACCTCCATCATTGGAACAATAGATAAAGCTTTTCCAGATTGGATTATTCTCCATCGATGGAACACCGATAATGGGCTGGGTCGGGTGGAGGGTCAACTTGAGCCCAACCCAACCTCAAGAGGACCGAACTGGTAGTGCGACTTGACACGAATTTCGACTCGAGTCACAACTCAAACCCAACCCAAATTCCTCCATACACAACCTTAAAACAAACCTAACTTAGATCCAACCCTAAAACAAACATAACTCTGTCCAACCCTACCCAAATTCATGTGACTATTCACAACCCAACCTGACTTGACCTGAATTTGCTCAACCCAAAGCCGACCTGATTTGAAATCAAGCTAGGTTTTCCAACCTAAATTGACATGAGGATCCGAGAAACTAATCCAACCCGACCTAACCCAAATATGGATTAAGTCAATTGGGTTCAGTTTGTTGAACCCAAATTACAGCTCTACGCATGACAAAGATATCCTCGTCCAAGATAAGTTTGTCCAAAAAAATTTCTCTACATCACATCCCACATTGTGACCATACTCTAGCAAATGCAACCCAACAATTCATAGACAACATTTCAACTAAGAGCTTGTTCAAATTTTAGAAACAAATCGATGCAGTAACACTCAACAGATTTACATGGTTCGTCATTATCCCTTCTCCATAGCCCTTGTCAAGATCATTAAAAAAAAAAAAAAAAAAAAAGTGATTACAACCCTAAAATCTTTTAAAGCCTAAAAATTAAATAATAAAAATAGCTTCTCTTGCATGACTCCAACTCAACCCGGAAAAGAATATTTATACCCGTGTATAGAAATTACCTAAAATATCATATTCAGTTGGGATGGGTCTTTGGAATGAGTATTAAGCAATTTTCTATGCACCTTCCATTCCGGTCTCATCATAGCAGATTAACTTACTATAAGGTTTACGTCACGCACACATGAAACAATACCACAATCATTTTGGAAGGTGTCACAACTAATTGTAGGGTTCAAGACACCACAATCATTTTGGAACAGTAGCCAAACAACACCCTTTTTTAACGGTTCCAAGGCACCATTTTTAATATTTAAGCAGCAATATCATATTATTGTGAAATGGTACACTAGAATTTAATAACATTATTAATTTCACATAACATGTTTGAAACTATTTTCCAAAATAATATATCTAGAATGTGTGTCTGTGTCTATATATGGAAATGGTTCTATGCGGTTGACCTCTTGGGAACTTCCCATGAGGTCGAACTATGTGGGCCCACTCTGATGCATGTTGAACATCTACCCCATTAGTCAGATGCACCATTCCATGGTGGGCCTCGGGCTTAAAAATCAAGTCAATCCATGACTTGTGTGCGACACACCACATACGTACAAAAGTTGCGAGGGGTTACCCTCCTATTAAAATATTCGTAATAATTTGTTGGGCCCGCTGAGATGTGGTTCACAAATCCAGCTCATCCATTATGTGTGTCCCACTTGGATGAGAGGTCAGACCAAGTTTCAGACGCATCCAAGTTTCATGTGGGATCCACCAAGTGCTTTTATATGTTTTAAGCATGTCTTCACTTGATTTTAGATGGTATGCCCCACCTGAGTTCCATATATGGCTATATATGTGTGTGTGTGTGAGCACGCGTATGTGTGTGTGAGTCATGCTCACTTGTGCACCTAAGCACGTGCTCATGGCCCATTAAAGTTTTGAATCAAAGTAAAAATTGGGCCCAGGAGGTTTCATGAGGTGCTACTTCACGTGGACCGTTCAGATTTTGGAGTCACATCACTTATGATGAGTTCTTAAAAAAGTTCGCACGAGTTCCATACGAACCGGTGGGCAGTTGATCATTCGGCTATATATATATATATATATATATATATATATATATATAGGAAATGGTACTATGAGGTTGACCTCATGGGAACTTCCCATGAAGTCAAGCTGTGAGGGCCCCACCATGATGGGTGTCAAACATCTACCCCATCAGTCAGATGTACCATTCCATGATGGGCTACAAGCTTAAAAATCAAGTCAATCTATGACTTGGGTGGGCCACACCACATATAGCAGTTGAGAGGGGTTACTCTCCAATTAAAACATTCACAATCATTTATTGGGCCCACCAAGATGTGGTTCATAAATCCA